>CABFWB010000715.1:135925-173363 GCA_902151455.1 Timema bartmani | reverse complement strand
CTTTTTTTAATTTTTTTTTTCTTTTACACATTTTTTTTTTAAAAAAAAAGGTCCTCTTTTTTTTTTTTTTTTTTTTTTTTTGAAGGATGCTGCAGCGGAACGGATAATCTTTTTCTGGACCAGATTCACCCACCCCCTTTTCCACCACCTCTCATCTTGTTTCTTGGGAACTTCCAGGCACATCCCTGGAAAAACAAGGAACTCCAAATGTGACCGAATATTCACCAACCGTTTTTCTAAGTAGTCTGTACCACGTGTGAAGAGACGAAATACAATGTTACGCGTTTAAGCACGTAAAACAATTTAACAGTGATTTTCAATCTCGTCTTCTCTGGGATCCCGGGTGAAGGGAAAGCAAAGCTTAGATCCCAGACTGATGTAGTGAAATGGTTTATTTCCAAGTGGTTTTTACACACCACTGCTATTTAAATTCGGATACAACATCATTAAAAATTATAACTTCCTCCTCGCTATCCCATTAGTGTTAATATAAGAACAACCCGGATGGGTGAAAAATCAGAAAAAAATAAAAAACAGTCGTACTAGCCCAGACATTTTGGTTTTAATTTACTTAGATTTTTTTTATTTGTGGTAAAATATTATCAGAATATTGTATTCTTAAAAAGGCTTATATATATAATTATCTCAGCTGTATAAATAAAACAGAGAAAATGTTAAGGCGATTTAACTACTTTATTTCATATATATTCTTATTTAATAATAATACAATTGATATATTATTTAAGGTATATATTTATTATCCTAAGCACGTGAGAGATGTGTTCAATTATTTTCCTTAATGGTATCGTTTCAATTTGAAACTAATTTCTATTAGTCTACTGTGGTCCATCAAATTTCCTCATGGGTGTTAAAACTTATCTCACCCAAATTTATATTTTCCTTCTGATTACTTTCATAATAACAAAATAGTTTGATTGGTTAGATAAAAGATTTAATATTATTGTTTTATTTTTGTTGAATTATTCAGTTTTTATAAAAAAAAATGCAGTAAGCCCTAATAAATATTCCAAAGAAATTTTATTATATTAATATTTTCACTGATATTTATTGCATAAGAAACAAAACAAAATTATATGAAAAAAGTGTGGTGAAGATAAAAGTGCTACTTATCTAACAAATATTTAAAAGTGAAAGTGATTATGGTGTTTATGATTTGTGTTTGTGGTGGATAGCAAATATTAATAAAAGAAGACTTGTTTCACCATGAAAAAGATTGCTGTCACCTTTATATTTGGGAAAATCACAGTAAGTGCAATGTTTATACATTTACTATTTATTAAACGACAGCTCCATTTTAACAGTTTTGATAACGTAACATTTAGTAGGAGCTACAAAATCTGGCTACCTATATATATATATGATTAATTGATATTTTTTAATGTTAGTGTTTGTATGAAATTTGTATTGATAGTTACATTACCTATTTGATAAAAATGTAGATAAAAATATATTATATTTTTAATTTAACAATTAAAAATTAATTTAACATAATTTTGTTGTTTTTGTCACGCTCACTTTAATAATGTTTAATTAAAATGAATGTATATAAAACTATTAAAAATAGAAAAATTCCTTTTTAGCTACAAATCATATTATTTGCTAAAAGTGTCCTAAAGCTATATTAAACTGTTAGGAAAATCCAATATAAAAGGTTAAAATTCCACTTTTGATTTTATAAAGTAAAAATAATTATGTATTATTGATAGGTGAGAATAATTTTAAGACAATATAAAACAACATATAATGTTTAAAACTCAATTAAAACAGAACTACTACGACTGATTTTTATGTCATGGGATTGAAGAGATTAATTAATTTTAAATACGTAAAATTAGTATTTAATAAATTGTGGGAGAAAATTAGGTATCTACATTTCCATTAGTTCACCTTTCTACCAACTCATGTTGAAAATTCGTGTTTGTAATACATTGTAGAGGTTAGTAGCTTATGACAATATAGAAAAATCTAAAAAAAGATTTTAATAACTTATCTTTGTATTTTAAATTAGTAAATATTTGATGTTATTCATCTCATGAGAATTGTTAATATATACCAAGCATTATA
Source organism: Timema bartmani (assembly GCA_902151455.1). Taxonomy (NCBI): domain Eukaryota; kingdom Metazoa; phylum Arthropoda; class Insecta; order Phasmatodea; family Timematidae; genus Timema; species Timema bartmani. Next base: position 171,278 of record CABFWB010000715.1, on the reverse strand, counting down.
AATATTGCATACATTTTGTTTGATCATAGAACTCTTATCTGAGAATACTTTAATTTGATTTGTATATTGATCTTAATCTTTAATTTTTACAAATGAACTTAACATAAAGACGTAGATATTAAAAATATTGAAGTATTTTTCCTTTGTGATCACTTTTCAATAAGGCACAGTCAATACATTTATAAATATTTGAATCACTTTACCCAAAATAATTAAATACATATGATTTATAATCTACTGAATAAAATCCTTTATAATTAACTTCAATGGGCATGAAGACAGTGGCATCAGTTAGGGGGAGGTCAGGTTTCAAATATTGACCTGATATGATAATTATAATAATAATAATACTTAGCACCGTATCTTACTACCCATTTGGTTATACGCTTAAGTACGAATTTCGCTAATGTGCTAGGAATTGGGAAGGTTGAATATAGAGGAAGTGATCCCGCATTTGCTTGGGGAGATAGAGTGGAAAACAATTTAGGCAAAACTACAACCAATTCATCCAAGCAAGTTTGAACCACGATTTCCCCATCCTCAGCAGTCTAACTCAACATGAAATTAGCCCGTTAGCTAGCTAGCTACGCCACCGAGGCGGGTCTGCTGCAATAAAGTATTTTTCTCTCATAAGTTTTCTTTCTAGCAAATTCGAGTGCATTTATTCTAAGCTCTACCTTACTCCTTCCTATCCCATTATTTAAATATGAGGGTAGCTTGGACAGGGAGTACGAAGCGTAAATAATATTAAACTAAAAAGTTTAGTTGTTCAGTACGTTTCACATGCATGTGCTCAGACATTCCCATACATATAGGTACTAACACACACACGTACACAAAAACTCGCAAATATTCTAACACTCACATACACAATCTCACATACACACAAATTATTATATGTGATTATTTAGAAACAATACGATCTAAGTAAATTACTAATATTTTGCTAAATTAGGTTTTTCCCAAACATATTATACTCACTTCCGGAATGTTTTCACACACACACTTGGGCTAAAATAAACTTTCATTATACGGTGATATTTTTTGTGTCGGTAAGCAAACGACGTCCGGAAGGACGGGCGAAATGTTTATTTGCAAGGGTAGTGATTTATTATGTGTCGATAAAATCAATGACTTTTTTTTTCTCCAGGCGAGCTGTTACAATAGACAGCCTGTTGAATGTTTGGGAGTCTCGGTGTAACTGCGCTAGCCTGATAGACCATTTTCCAATATAGTGTCTGTGTGTCTTTAGATGAACACAGCCTGGAGTAATAATCAAGTGTATTGTGGGTAGTGAATTACAAAAATTGGAAGAGGAAGATACATTTATTCTTAGACTGAGTGCTTTTGATTGGAAAATATTTGTTTTTTAGCAATAACTTTTCTTTCTAAAAAAGAAATATAAATTTATTAGATATTTACTTCCTTGAAACATAAATAAATATATATTTTAGCATTGCCTCTTACCATCCCTTCAGCCTATACATATTTATACGAGTTAAGTTAATGATTAAGGGATTAGGAAGGCAGAATTTAGAGGAGGTGTACCACATTTGCATTAAGGAAAGAGGAAAACCATTTAGGAAAAAAGCACCCTCAGTACACCCCACTGGGATTATAATCTCTATCTCCCTCTCATTGGTGGTCTAGTCTAACACGAGAGTGATGCCTTAGACCATGTGACCAGTGAAGCAGGTAGTAAATACATTTGTTACTAAATGAAACTTGGATATGTAATATTTAGTTTAGAGGATGTTAAATTTTACAAACGATATAAATTATTGAAATATATAAATTAGAATATATAAAAGAATATTGACAAAATAAATAGACACAGTAAAATGATATGAAACGAATTAAAATTGATAAGACATATTATGTCAATTAAATTCTTGTAAATATTAATCAAAATACATTTCTGATAAAATACATACAAAAGTAGGCATAAAATAACTAAGAAATAGAAAATAAGAAAGTTTAAGTAAAAAACAATTTCATTAGATCACACAGGATAAGGCTCTTTGAGCCAAAAAATTGGTCATTTAACAAGTAATTATGATATAAAAATATAACATAGAAACAATTAAGAAATAAAATACAATATATATTATAGTGATTTAAGGAAATTCAAACAAGATTACTTTATGCCCACATTAAGAATTAGACTTGGGGCCAGTTTCATAGTCAGATTTAGTACGCCTCAAGTGTGGCGCTATACTAAATACAAGACGTCACTTACCTGAAATTGAATGGAATGGGCCAGTTTCATATGCGAAACTGGCCCATTCCATTTTGGTCTAGGTAGGTGTCGTCCTGTATTTAGTATCGACTCGCACTTTAGGCGTACTAAATCTGACTACGAAACTGGCCCTAAGCCAACTTTGATATGGGAATAAAATACTTTGTTAGTAAAAGTTCAAAAAAATAATGATAAATTATGACATATTTTCCAAAGTCTTCGCTTGTAGATAAATTCCCTTGCTCCTTTTTGAATTGTATTGGTTTTGATGTTGAACTTGTTATTAACATTACTTGTTAGCTGACAAATTTTATTGGCTCACAGAAGTATATCCTGTGTGATATAATAAAATTGACTTAATAATTTTTTTAATCTTTTCTATGTTGTAACTATGTTATGTCTATTTTTCTTATGTATTTTATTAGGCTATTTAATTAATATCTGACCAATTTAATTTTCTTACTGTCTTATATATTTTAACTCATTCCAAATCACTTTAGTGTGTCTATTTCGTTTACTTGTCAATCATTTTCTAGTATACTCCTATTTATATATATTAATAATTTATACCTTTTGTAAATTTAACATCCTCTAGATTAAATATTTACGATACAGGTCTTATCTAGTATTAAATTTCTCTACTAACTTAAATTTCAAATTTTCATTTGCTTTTTCCTAAAACCCAATATACATTTTGTTACTCTTTTGCGTTTCAATATGGAGTTTATAAAATCTAGATGTTTTAAGTTGATGTGTTTTTTGTGTGTTTGGTGTCTTACGACCGGTCCGGACTGTTTGTATGTCCACACTAATGTGTAAGATAAGAGAGAGTTACAAATTAGAGGAAGTGTATTATAAGCTACCGTGGCAGGAAAGGAGGACGCGATTACGATAAATAAATAGTACGACACAAACTTTCTTATGGACAAATTCTACAAAAATATATTTTAAATAAGTTTTCCTTAGAAAAAAACCAACACAATATTTTGTTAATCAAAATCAACCCTCTTTACAAACACATTTCAATAGCAATTGTTATAAGTCGCTTGAAAATACACGTAACATTTTCATAAATAAATATTGAGTAAAGGACCATGAAATGATTTACATTCGTAAACAAAAAATTAAATTATTTTTTATCATGTTAGACAATTCCCAGATACGTATTCTGAATTAAATAATAAAGATTGTTTTTCGGAAATTTCAAATATTCTAATATGTATCAATAATAAACTACCTTTGTATCTTTTAGAAAAATAAACATACATTCTTAATAATTATCATGTAAAAATCACCAAATAGCGTGTTGGAAACAACCATTAAAATGTTTTGAAAATAAATTAAATAATTTTGAATATTAGTCACCAGTAAATACCCTTGAATGATATTTTAAAATAATACATACAAACAATTTTATTTTATCATGTAAGAAAATACCATTTACCAATTTCAAACCAAATCTTTAAGTATATTTTTAAAAGATTTAAGGCTTCCAAAATTCAGTCATAAATAATATTTTCTTTAATAAAACAATATCTACCGTTATTTATTATAATGTGAAACACTCTCTAGATATGAATTTGAAACAAAATTATTAGAGCCATTATCTAAAATTTTGAATTTTCTAAGATCGCTATTTAGTAAAAAAAAATACTATTAATTTGAAGTAGAATATCAAAATTTAAAAATGTTCTGAGGTGTGACAATATAATATCTAGATTTAGTTTAAACAAAATCCATCAAATAGTTTCTAATCCAACCCAAAGTAAATTCAGACATGGGGAACCAAAATAATAGAAAAAACTACTTTTTTTTTTTTAAGTTTGTGGCCACTATAAACTTAAAAATTCATCATAATATCGAGGTAGAAAATTTTCACGATTTCTTTACTCTCTCTTTAATGAAGAAGTAAAATGACCTTGAGTGCCCCCAGTCATGAGTTGAACCCCGACCTCCGTGTCACTCGCAAACCAGACTAGAAGAGCTTGACGTCTAGTCCGCGTGCCCACCGGAGTGAGTACTGTTATTTAATCGGGCATTTAGAACTAAACAATAAATGAATATGTTTTATTCACATAGTTTTCAATATGGAGTTTTATAAGTACAAACAATAATTGGTGTCGATTAGGAACACACATTTTTAATAACTGCATCTTTAGTACAAACACCTTTGGACAAGTAGACTAACGCATTTGGCTCATCTTGTTTGATTTGCCAACGTCGCAGTTCGAATCTCTGCCAGATTCACTGAGGTTTATTTTTCATAAATCATTTCCTACATCGCCGTTTTGAGTAATTTTTTTCTAAATATTGCCTTACTCATACCTACAATATTAGTGTGGATATGCGGATAGCCTGGATATGCAGTAAGACTTGGAGCATGGACGGTACTTTCAAAATTACTTTTGGGTAGATGTAGGCATATTCATATATATATAACTAATCTATCCCCTCAAAAATTAAATAATTGAGCATGCCAAGAGAAAATCTTCTGCAGTAAGGCTAACGAATGAAATCCACATGCAAACATAGCACCCATAATAATTTTATAAACGTTTTTTTTTTAAAAGGGAGAGAGTGAATCTAGGAGGGAAGGCTAGAAATACGAATTCAGAGAAAATTATTCTTTTTTTTTAACAGTATTGTCTTGTTCTGTTTAAAATATGTAAATACAGGAGGGTGTAACATACAAAGTTAGAAAAGGAGGAGTTAAAGGGTGTGGGGGAGGAAGACAGAAAGGAAGAATCGTAGGTTTCATTTTTTTTTCAGCACCTAACCCTAAAAAAATTACTTTATTTTATTTTTTTCATCCAACTGAAAGCCAATTTTATTGATGTGATAAAAAAAAACGTAAAAAGGGGGTAAGGGCACAGAGAGTAAAAAAAATAAAGAGAAAGAAAATTTGATACACAACAATGAACAAGGAGTGTCATCTCTGTATAAGATCAAACAAAACTCTTTTTCTCATCCTTCATCTGGCTGGGAACTCAACTTTGACCACGGGCGTCGAAATTAAGGGAGGACAAAGGATGTAGGCTGTAGCCAGAACGAGTAAAAGAACAGAAGGCAAAAATGAAAGGGCCATTGAAAAAAGTTTCCTATAGCTTTAAATTCAATAAATATATTTACTAGAAATTGCTTGTCAAGGAGCCGTTTCAACGTCAAAGTGCTATTTTGAATCATTATTGAAGTAAGCTGTTATTTTTAAAAAAATAATGAAAACTCGTTATCCAAAGGTTTTTATATAAAACCATTGATAAGCGATTTTGTATCAAATATATGGTATAATAAGATCATCACTCTTTCTGTAAAAGTCTAATAAAGCTTTGAATAAAAATGTTAAATATATATTCTAACTATTATTCTCTAAATAATTTTTTTTTCTAAAAGCTTTATTTTGTTTTAATAAACACGTGAAAAACTTTTCTATATACCTTTTGAATCAAGTCATAATAGCTATTTTCGAAAAAAATAAAAATGTTAAAAGAATTTAAATAAAACTTTATTCTTTTTCCAAAAATATTAATTCAAACACATATTAAGATGTATCATGTAAAACAATCCTCAGATTGTCATTTTGAGTAGATTTTTGAAAAGTTTATGATACAAAAAAATTCATCATTAGTATACTAGGTACCAATTAATACATTTATACCCCAAAAAATTATTTTATCTCTATTTACTTTGTAAAATAATTTCATTTTATCTATTTGAACCAAATCGCAAGAACTATTTTACTATTTCAAAATTTTATAAACCAGTCTTTATAATACTGTCCTATTAATTAGAGTTAAAATAAGAATCTAGTTCTATTCTTGAGATATATAACATCTAGACTCCAATTTATATTAAATCCCTAAGGAACCTGTCTCATTGACGATTAGCTGAGCAATCAATTTTAAATATTACACTCAAACCAGAAATTGTAATGGAATGTGTGTTTCTGCATTTTTCTTTCAACAACAGCAAAATCTGGATCTATTTAATAGTTTTTACACTTTAAAATAATTATTTTTAAATTTTAACTCATGGTAAAGTTGTTTCACTGTTATCAATCTCCTGTATTTCAAAGTGAAATATAGAGAAACCCACCACAATGTGACGTAAGGTTTGAGCTTTGATACCTACTTAAATAAGGTGATTCGGTTCTTTGGACGTATTCTGAAATATCTTTGGCTCTATGTGGCACCAGTGACATACATACATAAAAACAAACACACACGAGAATAGAGATAATTGATCAATCTATATTTTTGATCAAGTGCCCATAAAAATTCAAGAATCATCATGATGTATAAGTTAAGTTTTTTTCACGATTACAATTTGTTTAAGAAATAAAAATAAATGAGAATAGTAGTACCGTTTCAAGAAACTTTATCTTCGTTCTAAGGCACAAAATCACAAAAGACAACTTTCTTGCTTGTCCAAATAACAGGGTTTGTAGTAAATCTCAGCAACGTTTCAGAAGTTTTGTGATATCTATGAAACTATACACCTTAATATCTCTTTTTAGAGACTAAACATTTATATAAAGATAACTCTGTTTTCTTAGAGTCATTAACTAACTCATTATTGTAAATTAAATATATTTTCTTAATTACTCTATGACATTAGGAATTCAATAGTTCATTGCCACACTTACAAAAGAGCCCTACCTAACGCTATCTTGAGCTAGTTCTATCCAGTCCACCTCATTACACTCTATCTCTTTCAGGTCCATTTTAATGCTATCCTCCCATCTGCGTCTAGGTCTTCCCAATGGTATCTTCCCATTGGGTTTGCAAGTCAAATATTTAAATTATTTAAATAAACTACCTTAACAAATTAAAATAATTGGGATCAGTATTAAATATTAAAGTTCACTTAACTATCACGTAACTTACGTATAGGTCATATTATTGTTTTTAAATGGAAGCCACGGTGACCTGGCGGTCTAGGGGTAAGGTTTCAGACTTATGTGTTAGGGACCGGGGTTCAATCCTCGGTCCCGGCACATATTTGTCTGATTACCAAACCCTTCCTTCACCTCTGACAAGATGTGTATTAATCACAACTTGTGAATGTGAGGAATGCCAGGCCTCTACCGTGGTTCGGATTCCACGTTAAACTGTAGGTCCTCCATTTCATCTCACAATCACCCTACCATTACAAATTAGCGTAAGTGCGTATAACCCGAACGGGTAGTAAGACGCGGTGCTAATAATAATAATAATAAATGGAAGCCATCACGAGTTACTTAACTTGATGTAAGAGTGGTCTAGGGAAGATCTTTCACGTTACGTGAACGTTAAGTGAAGTGTCCCCGGAGAATTTTATCACTTATTTTGGGACATCCAAAAATTTGGCGAGAAACGTCAACACGGCTACTTCGTACTTAATTTTTTTGTCTATGTTGTGCATAATCCTTCGGTACATTTTATTGTTTGCGTATAGCAAACATTAAAACATCGTGGTCTATTCTTTCACCGTATTCTTAAGCCAAAGTAAGTTTCTTTGTAAGTACTTATAGTTTTATTAGCCCTAACTTTCCATTTTAGTGAATAGTTTGTTTTCAGGCAGTCCAAATTATCAGTTTGGGTTTTGCTCTAGTTGTTATGTTACGTTTCATAAATCCTAATCCCATACTATGTTTCTTTACGTTACGTTAACTTTAAGTGTACGTTAAGTTGATTACTGTACCACCATAATATATTTTTATAATACCTGCGCAATACACTGCCCATGGACTACTATTAATGGAAAACTAACAGCTTATCTGTGGCAAAGTAAGTACTTTCTCTAACATCTTAACTTACTGTCAATTATGAACAAATTACTGTGAATTTTAATTTTAAGTTGAAAACTTTTGATTAATGTCAATTTGAATTAAAGTTAGGACGAAATATACCTCTTTATCAAGAGTTTATTAATTTATTGAATACAATTTAAAAACTTAAATTCCATTAAACAATTAATATCAAATAATTGTATTCCATAAAATGAGTATATTGTGTTATTTACCATGTAAACACAAGCTATATACTAATTTGTAACCAACCTTTTATAACCAATATTTAATAATCATTTCTAATTTAAAATCTTTAAATTATTTGTAAATAACCGGGATTTCTGTCAATAAAGTTAAAACTCATAATATACCAAACAATAATTTTACCGGTTGTTCTCAATGAGTGTGAAACGTGTTCTCCTAACTTATATGACAAAATTTTTTTTAAATTTTTTTTTCCAAAAACAAGGTGCTTAGGTAGACATTTGATCCATAAAGGGATGAGGCTAATGGGGTTGCTGGTTACATAATGATGAGTTACATACACTCTAGTCATCACAATACATTGTTAGGATAGTCAATTATCGTAGATTACGGTGGTCAGGACATGCAGTCTGAGTGGGAGAACCTATAACCGTGTTCAGGGTATTGACAGGCAAACCCGATTGGAAGAGAACATTGGGAAGGCCTAGATGCAGACTGTAGGATAACATTAGAATGAACCTGAAAGAGATAGTGTGTAGTGAGGGGTACTGGTTAGAACTATCTCAATATAGAGATAGGAGGTGTACTTTTATAAGTACGCCAATGAACTTTCGAGTTCCTAATGCAATCGAATAAGTATGTAAGTAAAATATTAGGTAAGCACCGCCAATATGAATTTTTCTCAGAAAAAAACCCCATACAGCTCTATATAGTTCAAATCACACCAGAGAAATCCAATTTGAATAAAATTACTATAGCCTTTTTTTTTGTGTATATTTTGAACCTTAAAAACTCAATCATTATAACATACCTTTATTTTAGAAATACAAGTAGAATCACGATTTTCCCTCAATATTTGCCAATATAACATCTAGATATAGAGTTGGACGATCAACCATCAAACCGTATTGGCTTCAGACCTAGGTATAGAAAGAGACATAATTGTAAAAACCCCTTGTTTGAATTTGTGCGCATGTTAACATCAATATCCATTATAATCTTGAGGTTAAATTCCTTCACGGTAACATATTTTCTCTATTTGGTGTTGCACTCTTTGAAGATTTTTAAGTTAGAATGATTAATGAAAGAATAATCACTTAAGTATCGCTTGGAAGATATTTTGAATACACTTCCCACAAATATATCCCAATCTAATGAGGAACTTACTAATAACAGAATATTGATAATTTCTCTGTATCTCTCTAATAACTACTATAATAACATTTTTGGAAAGTCAATCTATGTACGTACATATTTAAAAAATTCACTTTGTGTATGATTGTGATTTAGAAAAAATTGTCTATGTCAAAAATCACTAGTGTATTTGTGCACTATTTAGGAACTTAGAGGATTCTATCAAATTTTATATCAAACCATATTTTCTATCTTATTTAAATTTATGATAAATAAAATGACATATTAAAAAATGTAATAGCTTACACAGCATGTATTTTGGTTCAAAAATACAAATTGATTACAAACTCTACCAATGCTGTATATAATAGGGGGTTGGCTCATTTTGATATTGCAGTGATTAGAAGTACAATACAATAAATCAATGGTGTTATACTTAATTAATTGAATCAATCGTGCTATAATTTTAAATACTACCACGCGTAAAAATGATATATCAGGGCCTATGTAAAATTAAAATAAATATATTGTTATACATAATTCTAATAATTTTATAAATTTACAGTCCAAACCAATTTTTTTTGAAGCAAAAATATGAAGTTGCTAAAGTCTTCAACTGACACAGCTATTACGCTATTTTTTTTGGCAAAGTCTTCCTGGAAGGAAAATTATTTCTCAACACCCAGCCCTCACATTTTTTTTGTGTAGGTCCATGAGAGAAATTATTTCCTGGTGAATATTCTGTTGGCAAGCCTGTGCCTTCCAGATTATTTCTGGAATTGATGTGGTCACTTCTGGAAAGAAGTATCTGGAACTTTTCCAAAGCATGTGTGGTTATCGGGTATTTGATGAAGGGTGCTCTTGATGAGAGTGGGTTTAAACGCCCCCTCTTGCACCGCTTAGCCCCCCGACTCAAGCTCCCTCAAACCCTTGACCAACACCCACATTTAAAAACCCTCCCAGTGGCTGAGGAAACGATTTGAGATTTTTTATTTCATAGGCCAACAACGATTAACACAGTAATTCAACTTTCCTCGGACAAATAAATCGAAACTTATTGGTTTTGGGAAAAAAATCTTCTGCTAATTTTTTTTTTATGGGAGGTAATATAATTTTTAGAATTCCTGTAACTGTGTGGACATAAATATACGAATATCTACATTTAAAGGTATTATTTTTACAATGTTATATCATATAGTGCCAAGAAACTTAGAATAGGATATGCTGGTAAGACATTGATTTTTTAATCAATGCCAAAAAACCCATAATAAATATAGGGCCGAATTTATTCTGAAATTCTGAACGTAGGGTTAAACCAGCAAATAACTTACAAACTAGCTTAATATACTAAACGATCAACACTATCAACAGGAATTGTATATATGGGATGATCACATATATAGGGATTTAGGCATACAATATAACTTATGTTGGACCATTGAACTAAACACCCATATTCTACCAACATGAATTGTCAAACCAGTCTAGCTGGAGGATCAGATACACAGGAATATAGACCTACAAATGAATTTATCCTAGGATAGTAACACACTTCTTAACCACAATCACCATGATATATACTATCTTAGCACTAGTATTATTACAGAATACACACAAACACCTAATGATTGAAAGGTGTCTCCTAGGACGTAGCCAAGGTGATTACTACCCTTCAGACCTGTAGTCTAACACCCCACTCATTCAGCCCCCGATGACCCTCGACCTTGAAACCCAGGTCATGCCTGTTGCTGCAAATCTGAACCACACAGGAGGTCAAAGCTCAAGAAGTTAGTGTAGACCCACCTTTTCAACCCCCTAATGCTCCGCTCAACAAATGAAGACAGGTTTTTTCCCCCTTTTAGTCAGGAGGGTTAACCCTTTGCATAGGTTCCGGAGGGCCCCAAAAACCTGTTCCTCACTTGCCCTTCATATAGGTCGGAGGCCAAAAGGTTACAATAATCATGTACACACATGGTCCTAAGGTGACGTGAATATGTGCAGACGTTTTAAAGGGAGTAATATATAACCACCTCTCCCCCCTTAATGGACCTGATGGTTGGCCACATCTCCTAATGTTGGGAGCCAAAACTTTAGTCAGAAATTCGGAGGAAAGATAGAATCTTGTCGATACTTTTTTCTGATTCAAACTATTTCAGAACGCGCGCCGGTGGCCATGTGGTCTAAGAATTTTAGCTTACAATACATTTAAATAACGTTGTAAGGGATTTAAGTGTTCAAATCCCTGCTGATTTCACTGTGATTTCACTGTGATTTCACTGTGATTTATAACTACGGATTTTCTACAATATCCCTATGTTCTAGTTCGGATATACTTTCTTCAAAATAACTTCGCTTCTCCTCACTAAGTCTTAGATTATGTAGCTATTGTTTAATATTTTGCAGCACATATTGCTACTCGTCCCAGAAATATGCATTCAACTGTCCTAGGGGGCGAGTAAAAGAAGGGACAACAATTTAGATTAAACACATTCCTATTTTACTCTTTAAATTGAAAAATGAAACCTGGACACGGGAATCAAGCCCGGGACATTTGGCTTAATATTTCTAAGCATTGATCAATCCAGAAATCGTCCCGTGCCTAGGGTCATTCTTCACTTATATTTTAAGGCAGAGTCTATAATGGAGGCGTGGAAATCGCAGGCTATAAATGTGTGATCAATTAAGATCACAAGCTATCAGGTAACGCAGCCACCAATAAATAGGTAGTTGGCTTTTTTCTGCCAATAATACTATTACAATTGTACGAATGCGCATATATTGATGGATTAAAAATATAAGCTATTATATTTATTAGATATGGTGATACCCTTATCTAGATATCATGTTCTTCTATATAAAAAATAGCACGTGGACACGGGAATTGATCCCAGAATCTTTGACCCAGTACGTTAATGCTCTGACCACTGAGCTATACACGAATCAACCCGTACACAGGGCTTATAATGGCTGCGTTATCTGATAGCTAGTTATCTTAATTGATCACACATTTGTACCCCACGATTTACACACGTACATCACAGACTATGCCTTAAAATATAAGTGGAGAATGACTCTGAGTACGTAACGAATCCTGGGTAGCTTAGTGGTAGAGTAATGACGCACTATGCCAAAGGTATCATGTTCGATTCCCGTGTCCAGTTGTCATTTTAAAATTGAATGAATATGATATTTAGATGCAGCTCTAATGGTATTTAGCCAATATAATAGCTTGGCTATTTAATTCAAATTCATATTTGCATGAGGCAAACAGGGAAACCATTAAAGAAAAGCCACTCTCAGTAGGCCTATAGCTGGCTGGAATTTGCGCTCCCCATCACCGAAAAACCTGTACATACAAGCCTGACATTTATTCTGTGTGCCTATCAATGCAGGTATGTCATTATTAGACCACATACTAATATCACAAATAATAAAACTATTTTTGATTAAAAATACTGTAAATTTTAGTTATAATAACATTCCGTTTTTCAATCATGATGTACACACCAACATTTGTGCTTCAGAAATATTATAAAATTAAATATTTTATTGGGTAGATTGATCATAGTCTATTATTATATTTAGTTCACTTTATTTAAAAGTATCAATACCTAAATTAAGTTAATTTTACTAATCAAAATATTTTAAATTTTAAATTAAATATTTTATTAAATTATATAAATTATATATATATATATATAGTTCATGATTAGCTATTATTTCTATTTTATTCCTTGACTTTTACATTCACACTTATTTAAAATTATAACTTTTTATCATAATTTTATGTTTATAAAGTATGACGTTTAGATTTACATTTAACGAATTCAATAATATTATGCCATTTGCCTTCTGCTTTCGGCATACCTTAACTTGTGTAAAGTGTACCAATGGGGTAACATCTATTTCCAACGTAATTAATCATTTAATGATTATTTAAAATGTCTTCATAAATAAATATCAATTTTTTATATCTTATGTCGNTTTATTTTGAATTTGTATTTTATTCAACATTCTATATCTCAATTAAAAAAATAATATATTGACACTTGTCAATTTTTGACAAATTTAATTTAGTTTTTGAAACACTATTTCCTAATTTTTTATTTATTTTTACTTAGTCCAATGACTACATTAAAACAATATTAGTACACAAATTTTCAAGTCTTATTATTTTGTACAATCACATTATGATTGTACTATAAAGTAAATTACTTACATAAGTTTAGCCTTGGACGTGTACTAGATCTAGAGGTTTTATACCCCATTAGCGAGACACTTAATTTGAGTCTTTGATAGGTCAGATTTTGGATGAGTTATTCATACAGTGGTTTAGGGGGCCTTGTACACTAGTTTTATAACGTGTCTTACTGCCCATCTGGATATTTCGGATTAAACTACACAATTGAGGTAATAATGAGAAAGGTATGATTTAGAAGTAGGGAAAAAGGAAAATATTTAATGAAAAGAAACACAATTAGTGAGCCCTGACCCCCCCCTTTCTACCTGCAAATAAGATTAGATGTTCCTTGCATTCATTATATGTGTCCACCAGTATGGGTAAGGTATTTGGGAAGTTAAATCATGTTGCTTACGGATGTCTATAGCCATCGGATACTAAGAACTCTTAGCTTAAGTAATTTTTTAAATAGGCCTACACTTACCTTTCCGATTTCAACCCCAAGCAAAGAATTGATTCATTTGATGATTCATGGATGTAAACGTAGGTTTAAAATGATTTTAACATACTAATATTACCTTCTAATATTAAGAGAATGTATTGTTATGACGAAAAAAAATACTATCTCAAGTTTATGACGGATTATTTAGTTTTATGTAAACATTAACCCAAAAAGTGGACTTTACTATTTTTGTCTGTATCCCATGCCTGTCTATCAGTCCGTCCCTGGCAACGGATTCAAAACAGTTTTATTTTGTTCAAATTTGATATCTATACATTATTGGGCTATACGGTTTATCATATCACAATATTTGTTCTTACCCTAGTCGTTCAATTAAGGGTATTTTACAATTGATGATGTTTAGGAGTACATTTTTATAACTTAAAGTTTTTCAAAAATGGCTCTAGTGATTTTGTTAAAAATGCACATTTAGGATTTGTTTGACATGAAAAATATTATTATATAATTGGTTTTTGGACAAAAATTCACAGAAGACATATTTTTCAAAAATTTTAATATTTTAGCGATTTGGTTCCAAATGGGTACCTTAGGAATATTTGACACGACAAATTACAGTGTATAGGCCTACTTGTTGTGGGGGTAAAATCTCCTTAATGGGTATTTTACTTATGACAGATTATTTAAAAACTTGAAATATTTTACAAATAACTTTAACAATTTGGATACAAGTGAAATTTTTATAATGTTTGAAATAAAAAAATAGCACCGTATGCTTGTTTTTGGGATAAAAACTCATTAATGGGTAGTTTACTGATGACTGATTTTTCAAAACTTGAATTATTTTACAAATGGTTATAATTATTTGACTTCAAATGGGTATTTTGGGATCGTTTCACATGAAAAATAACGATGAATACTTGTTTTTGGGATAAAAATTCATTTATTATTATTTTACTAATGACTGAGTTTTTTATTCTGGAAAGTTTTTAAAATTTCCTAGTGACTCGGTTCACAAATGGGTTTCTTGATTGTGTCTGAAATGAAAAATAATTGTGTAAAGTTTCTGCTGATTACTTTTTTAAGTTGAATATTTAAAATAAATGGCTGTTGTGATTTGGTTCAAAATTTGTATTGGGGGAACTACCCTATATATCAATAATAGTGTATCTTTATTCATCCAAATTAAATTATTTTAAGGGTAGTTTACTTAAAACAAATAATAGACAATTTGAATGGCTTGGAAATTTACATTGAAGATTGAACTCAAATTGAGAATGTGTGAATGATCTTTCTTGATAAATAAGATTACGTTTTTATTTATACATATAACCGATAATTTTAGGGTAGTTAACAAACAATTTAATTTTGAAAATTTGAATTGATTTATATTCATTCAAACAATTTGGTTTATAAGCTCCATATAACCAAAGATTTTTTTTGATTACCAAGATGATAGGTTTGTTATTATGATTAAAACTTATTTAAGGGTAATTTACAAAATACAATTTTCGAAAACATTCTTCAAAGAAATGATGCATAGTAGATTTTGTGCCATTATGTCTTAACATTTTATTTGGTAATCACTTATGCTCTCTGGAGCAACCAAATTTTGCTTTAAAATAATAGGTTTAGGAATTTCCCTTTACATTTTCATTGCTAAACTTTAATTTATTCATTGCAATATATTTTGGTTTTACTACTAGATCATTACAATCAAAGGCATACAGAGGTGAGGAGGAGGGGGTCATATACATAAAAACAAACTTTTAATGGTTAAAAGTATGGTAACATTTCTAGTGGCTTCCTGATTAAAAAATAAGAAGCGAAAATAATTCATAGCTCCCTTGTCAATCCTTAATGTTAGATGATGTGACAAGTATCAGTATTTTACATTGGTGACCTGGTGGTCTAGGGGTAAGGTGTCAGACTTCTGTGCTGAGGGTCCGGGGTTCAATCCTCGGTCCAGACACAGATTTATCTGATTGCCAAACCCTTCCTTCACCTCTGACAAGATGTTCGGATTCCACGTTAAACTGTAGGTCCTCCATTTCATCTCACAATCACCCTACATTACACATTAGCGTAAGTGCGTATAACGCGAACGGGTAGTAAGACGCGGTGCTAATAATAATAATAATAATAGTATTTTACATCAGAAACCAGACCTGATAATAGTTACCATTTCACATTATAAACGGTGCTCACGTGATGTAAGGTGTCAGGCTTTGTCTCAAAATATCGAGTTACAGGTAAGAGAGAAGTTGAAGTTCGAGAGTCACGGAAACTAATTTACTTAAACTAGAAACTTTGTTATTTATTACATTCTCACTTTTGTATTCTATCGCTACGATAATACACCTATGTTTTCTTAAAAATTACCCTTCTAGTTACTAAACCCTTTGAATAATTTAGTAGAAACACACCTTTTGAATGAACTAATTAAAAACATAATTAAAATAACTACATCATACTAGGACCTCAAGTGGATGCTTTGGGACTCTGAAAAACAATTTTGCAAACAAAATTAATTCAAAGAGTAGGAGAATCACTAAAGTAGACCTAATTTAGATGTACCTTTTTCAAAATCTCTATATAAAATATAAATCATAGGAAATCTGCTAAGTATGAATTCATTTTGCGGTCTTAGTATCCTTTAAGACTGATTCCTTTCTTATCACTATTTAGTTTGATATTTAAAATACAGTAAATTTAAATTGTAGTCTTCTTAGCAATTTAACTTATCGTTAAAAGGGACAAAAAATTTGTAAATTATCTTAAAAGCTTGAGAAATAATATTATTTTTTATCGAAGAGTAATGAATTATAAAATCCTTTATTTGTTGATATCTTTCAAATATTTATTTATATAATATAAGTTATTTAATGGGTTGAATATTGAACAATAGTTTGGGGACACACA
This sequence comes from Timema bartmani, assembly GCA_902151455.1. Classification (NCBI taxonomy): domain Eukaryota; kingdom Metazoa; phylum Arthropoda; class Insecta; order Phasmatodea; family Timematidae; genus Timema; species Timema bartmani. Next base: position 154,372 of record CABFWB010000715.1, on the reverse strand, counting down.
GTAGAATCCTATGTTTTAGGTTTGGGAGACATAAAATATAAAAATTCATCATGATTTAGAGGCCAAAAGTGTTTGCAAGAGCCATAATTTATCTTGAGGTAAAAAAATAAAAACAAGAATTTCTCATAAAATTATTATTGTACTATTTTGAAACTAAGTAAGTTTAAATGAATTTTTTTAGAAATCATGACGAGGAAAAAAAAACCTTAATATTTTTTAAAACAATACATATTAGGTTTATAAAACTATTAGATATTTTAAGATTATTATACTTGATTCTTTCTTTTCTTTCAAGAATCTCTCACTTTTTTAATATAGTTTTTAACATCACGTTTTACTATCTATTAAGGATATACGCTTTAAAAAATCGTGATAGTTGTAAGTCACAAGATTTACATTAAGCCAAGTAATAACATTACTGATATCGTATCTTGGTCGTAAACTATTATAATTTTATTTGAATATCCACGATTAAGAATTATTATAAATCCAAAACATATTCATTTATTTATTTTGAAAATATATATATTATCTTTTAAGAACTAAAGGTGTTTGTTATTCTAGTGTATTTTAAATAGGCTAGGAAATATTTTTATATTGAGTACAAAATGTTAATTTGTAGTAAGGTATCTTTTACAAACCAACAAAAAAGTTTCCAAAAATAAAACTCTATAAAAATTTGTTGTTAATATAACAGATAACTATAATGTTTTACTACCCTTTATATTTTCTAATTAGCGAGCAGTCACTATCCAAATAATGATTTTTCTTGGAAACATAAATATAACTATTTTACTACTATGCAACAAGAATACGTCATAATAGTTTGTTTTTTGCTAAGATATATATACTTTATTCCGTATGCTGAGATTAATTTTTTCTCTAGCAATTAAAATTGTGTATATATCATTTGATAAATACGTAAGAAAATTAGGATAATTTATTTGAGCCCGCATCTTACAGCTCGCTTAGGTTATTCACATTTAAATACCATATTGTAAAAGTCAGTGGAGTTATAATAAAAGTAAAATATTTGCATTTGTGTTGGGGAGACTGTAAATACAAAATTGGAGTGACACGCTTAAAAACACTCTGGGATCCTAGCCCGAGGTAAAGGTATTTAAAAAATAAAATATAGTCCTTGAACCAATAGAATCTATCAATGATATATCTTTAGATATTATTTAATAAATAAGGACCTTAACTATTGAGGACAACACTAATATTTCGATAATATGATAAATTAAAAAATTTGATTCAAGACAGACAAATTATTATTTCTCTTTGCGGATCTACAAAGTAATGTATTTTTATTAAAAAATACGACTTAACACTAAAATTTATAAATTTTTATTTTAATTGAAATGGCTATCATAAAATGTTGATGCCTTAAATGAGATACTAAGAAATCTCCATACCCGCTTTGTGTAACGCGTAGTATAACGTGATACTTTCGCAGATAACTAGACTGCCAATGAAGGGGAGATCGGAGTTAGAATCTCAGTTGGGTGTATTGAGAGAGATATTTCAAAATGGTTTTCCACTCTCACTCCACGTGAATACAGGTACACTTCTTATAAATATAATATTCTCCATTCCTAGAATCACTATCGTAATTAGTATATAAGTGAGTGTAGTAAGACGTAGTGCGTAGTTTCAAGTACTTGTTTACATGAACATGGTTTTCATATTTAATTCACTATTTATGTGAGTAAAAATTAATTAACGTTCATGTTTACGTGTTTGCGACTATTATATAACCGTTTTAATTTTATTTATATTTTTAATGCAGGCTGCTGTGTGAAGAATAAAAATCTAGACATATTACTACCTGAATAAAAATGTAATCTTTAATGCCCAGATGGATAAAAATATATTTAATTTTAGCAATAATTTTACACCAATTTTTGGCTTACTTAATTTTTAGTCCAACATAACCTGAATGAGTGTATACCTGATTATTATTTTTAATGCTTAAAGAATAAAATATAAAATGATAGTCCAGATTATATAGGAACACCCCATGTAATTTTAAGGCCTATTTAATGTGTATTTTTATATATGTGTTTGAGTGTAAACGCCGCTACTCCTAAAATAAGAAATCTTGAAATCTGAAACTTAACATACGCATCAGAAATTGTGTACATAAAATATTACTAACGCTTTATTATAATATTTATAATAAAAATAGTATCGTCTTTAGTAGGGCCAAGTTAAAGTATATATTTTTAAATTTGACTTAGTTTATTTGAACACGCTCAGAATCATATACTTAGAACTGAGATGTTTGGGTCATTTTATTTCTTATGACTATTTATCGAATTAATTTGATTAAAGAATATATTAAATCACTATCCATATGTTTGATAATATTTTATAGTCTATATTTAGTAAAATTTAATATCAAAACCATTAAATAGAAAATATTTTACAAAATTGTGTAATTAACATTTTAGGAAAAAAAAAGTGAGGTTATTTGATTCAACTTAGTATTTTATCGAATTAGTATGATTATAAATATTTCAAAAAACTATTATGAAATTTGTATGTAATCGTAGCATGCAAACACAATGTTTATATGCATTATGTGTAATTTAACTAACTATTTTTAAAGACATAGGAACAGCCTTCATCAATTCACACTTTGCAATCATGGCAAATGATTCACCATACATTCCCACTTGACTTAATGTAAAGAAAATAATATATCCACAAATTAGGTATTTTATTCGTCTTTATTATAAGCTGGATATTATAAGTAACTATATTCACCTGAAGTAATGGGTGTTGTTGATTAAGATATAACGTGTATATCATAGGTTTCTCATAATCTAGATTCAAGAGGGTTGAAAATATTGCGTTTAATATTTTCCATCTAAAATTGAAAAACTATTTTAAATTTTACTTTATTTAAAATTTTTGCCAAGTACTAATCAGTAATCTTTTTGATTTCGTAGAGTTATTATGTTTTATACTAAATATTTACTATTATTTATAATATTTGGTTTTTTGGGGAGTATTATTATCTATTCGTTAGACCTTAGACATGATTTATTTCTTATTAATGAGCAATTATTAGAGTAATTTGTCTCCTCTAGAAAACCCTGTTCTTTTGTAGATCTATTAGGGTCAATGTTTAGAACTTTTCTTAAGTTACTTTATTGCAGTTTATAGATAAGCTTTCAGTTCATTCAAACCCTTAGTTAAATAACATACTATGCTTTATTTTACTATTTAAAATGGCCAGGAAACTAGTAACACCTAGAACAGATAGGTTTTATCTTAGAATGGATGTTAAATCCACAACCTACCCCAACATTTCCACAGCTAAATTAGTAAAAAAAAATACATTCTCAAATTAATCATAGTGTTTTGAATTATTCAATTAATAAAAAATAAAAAGTTACTATCTTTTGATTGGTTTTATTTAAAATATAGCTCATAACGAATTAAGATTTCATTATCAAATCAAATATTGCCAATAACTTGTTTAATGTTCTTCTATACGTTTGTTGACTTTAGAGAGTTTTTAGTAAGCAATAATAGCTTACTAAAATATTTATGTAAAAAAGTAAAAAAAATATTGATATAAAACCCCTTAAAACACTTTTTAAAATATAGCATCTAGAGCCAACTATTTTGTAATTTCGAACACCTCTATTAATTTTAGAATGAATGCACACCTTCTAGTTTTTAGAAGACACAAAACTACTAAGATTAGATCTTTAAGTTATAATCCTCATATAAAGCCCAAACCTCACTTAAAAAAGAAAATTATTTACATCACTATGCAAATCATGATACTATTGTGCCAAATCTACCATAATAATAATAATAATAATAATAATAATAATAATAATAATAATAATAATAATAATAATAATAATAATAATAATGATAATAATAATAAAAATAATAATAATATTAATAATAATAAATTAAATGCAATATAAATTTTTAAAAAGGTGATAAATAACTAGAGCTATTTAACAGATAGGCCTGCATGTTTACAAAATTAAGACTACTCAGAAACCTCTATTTTGAGTCTTACATCCTAAAACGCTTGTTCACTGGTTTTACTTGATAAAAATTTGTTCAATAAATAATTATTTACTTCTATAGTGTGGTGGTGAATATAATATTAATTTTTTATCTAAATAACTTAATTTTAATGGGAAAAAATTGACCTCAAATACAAAGAAATATTTCTTTCTCAAATAAAAATAGAGATTTTAACCTTAAACCAATGACAATGATCAACATAAAATCCAAATAAAATTTAAACCAAAAATAAAGATGACAGTGAACCTTAAATACGAATATAAATTTTAACCTCTAACTGAAAGGAAAATTTCACCAGACCAAGCTCGACTTGGTAACGTCCTGTACAGTACTTTCAACTAGTATAACACAAATTAAAAGAATATTTCTTAAAATACACTATTCCATAAATGAGATGATTTGTAACGGACACAAAAATACTTTATTAATACAAAATTATATATGATTATGTAGTTATTTCTGTTATCAACACTATATACTACTAAATCAGGGCTTAAAGAGGTTATCATACAACTAATATTTAATAACTATTTGATCTTCCTTTTCACTTAAAACAAGGTAAGCATTACGTACAAATATAGCGTTCATACAGTGGACTAGGTAGAATCAAAGCTTCCCTGCCTGCCTGACCATTTTATCACTCGGCAGCCCTAAATCTCATTGCCCGGGGGTTGGCTTAGGCCTACCGCGGATGGTAGTAGATGAAAGATCGGGGGGTTATATCTTCTACACTACGACTTAAACACCCCAGAATAGTTTCATTTTGTTCAAAAAAAAACATGAAAGCACACAAGGCAACATATTAGAGGTAGGTTTATTTTAGTTAAATGATAAGAATAGAAGATTTAAGAAAAAATATTGTTAAGTTCTACGGGCTTTGTTTATTAATAGTGAATTAGGTATAATTTTAAATACATTACATTAAAATATATTAATTAATTAATTTATTTAAAAAAGATTTTATTCTATTTGTGACAAAGATCAAATATTAATTTTTAAATGATAAACAAATTATTTTACCCACATTGGTGGCTGCATAATCCAAGGCGTCACTCTGTCAATAGGCTGGACTGCCAATGATGGGGAGATTGGCGGCCAAATCCTGGATTTTTGTACTAATGGTGATTTTTTACAAATTGGTTTTTTGGCTTTCACTTAACGAAAATCTGGGTGATTTTCATGTAAATTCAACCCTCCCTATTGCTAGCTCATTAGCGTAATTAGTACGTAGGCATCTAACCCAAACAATAGTAAGACTCGGTGTTGAAATAATCTACATAATCGATTTTATTTACAAGTCTTTGAAATGTTGTCTAAAATATTTTATTTGAAACTATCCCTACTATGTGTTAAAATATACATGGTATCTTATTTTGCCGGTTATTTATTAAATTTAAGCAATACAGGCGTGAATGGTGATAAAAATATCAGTCTGTTTTTTTTTATTGAAGGTAACGGAAAAACTATAGTTCCAATTTCTCCTGGTTTTATCAAGATGGCTGCTGGTTTTATCAAGATGGATTTTCTTAAATGATTTCCCTTTCCCTCCACATCCACATAAATGTTAGCGCACTTTCTCTAAGTGAATGTGAGGAATGCCAGGCCTTCACCGTGGTTCGGATTCCACGTTAAACTGTAGGTCCTCCATTTCATCTCACAATCACCCTACCAATACACATCAGCGTAAATGCGTATAACCCAAACGGGTAGTAAGACGTGGTGTTAATAATAATAATAATAATAATAATAATATTAATAATAATAATATTAATAATAATAATAATAATAATAATAGTACTAATAACTTTCTCTAAGACTTGATTTTCCATTTCATTACTCAATAAGTGTAAATTAAACATGTATATATTTGACAAGTAGTGAAAAGTGGAGTTGAAATAATAAATTTAATTTGGCCTTATGAAATGTTAGAATCCGTTTAAGTTATTATTGGACTAAGCTTTATTTAAGTAGGTTTATAAAATTGACCGATTTTAAAGTGATAAGAATCATAGTTTTATGATTTATGGTAATATTATTTAATGTGTTGACGCTTTTATGACAAGGTTTCTGATATAAAAAAGTTGTTTATTTATTTAAAAAATGTGTTTCACTAAAATAACTAAACGTATGAAATATTGCTGAGTTTCATTACAGACCCTATAATTTTAAAAGCAAAATGATTATTTGCCTGGGTTTGATGACTAGTTTATAGTATTGCTGATATCAATATATGCACACAAATAACATTTGATCCATATAATTGATGTTTGCATTGTTCTTACATCTGTTTTCAAAATATTGTTAAATTTTATGTATCACATAGACCTAAATAATTATTTAAATAATATATGAGACATATCTCAAGATATAATGAGGAGTAATTATTCACTGCACATTATTATATTTATTTTACGTTAATATCCCATTTTTATTATTAAACTATATATCCAAGTATTAGGTATATTTTATGGCCCTTCTCTAATGATTATAATATATAATTTGAATTATCTTAAAAGATATTGTGATTTAATTTTGCTTGCCTAACTAATTTAAATACTCTAGTACACGATCATAATTTTGATACAAATGTCAAGACGTCATTGAAGTAGATGATTATTTTTAATTAGACTAAGTGAATAGAATTTTTTTAATTAGAATTGGATCCGAATCTTTGCTTATCATCTCATATCAATTACTAATCAAGTATAATTTTTTTTTGATATTTTTTAATAAAATTTTAATATAAATATTCATTAGGAATTATTTCAAATAAATATTATAGAATTTAATTAGTAAATATTTGGAATCGATATTATAAGATTTCGTTAGGAAATATTTCAAATAGAATCAGAACATAATATCTAAAATATATTTTTTAAATCAAATCCAATTGGAGCGTTATTATAAATTATATACATTTTTAATTGAGTCTAAAACAAATTATGATTGCTACAAAAACTACGTTTAAGGAATTAATAAAAAAATACTCACAAGATTGGGAAGTTTATATGATAAAGTAAAATTGTGTGTAGTTATGCACTAAAATACAATTTAGTTATGTCCACAAGAACTACCTTAAATTTTGTATTGAAATTGTTTATGATATAAAAGATTGACACTTGTGTATATACAAAGTTATTCACTCATATATTCTGCTTTTACATTCAAAATTTGAATTAACTAGCATCAAATACAAATAAATAACCTATTTGGATTTAAAATTTCGAGTACGATTTCAATCCTTGATATATTAAGAATAAAAATTTCTAATCTAACACAAATCTTAGTTCAAACCAGATTCAAATGCGAGATTTTGAAGATTCCAACATACTTAATATATGTACATAAATAAATGAGACACTTTCAGCGGCCTAACACAGCATGTTCATTTATATTTTATATTATTTGCCTCCATAAAAATACTATTAAAATCTATTCTAAACTATTTATAAGCCTATCTATGACAGGCTGATGTCAATATTACCCAACCTAACAAAACCAAACCTAAAATTTGTGGACGCACGAAAGGCTAGGTTTTGCTAGGTTGGGCTAGCTTGTTATAAATTATTCTTCTGTCATTAAATTACACTAAGTAAAAGTGAGTTGACTAGAATAATTTTATATTTAGTAAATACATTACAAAATGTTATTATATACTACGTTTCATTTGTTACTGTGCAGTGTTAGCTGTCTTTTAATTAGAATAGTAATCGTTTTGTATGAATACATATCTAGGCAATGTAAATGTAGGCTCAAATCAAATAAATTTGTTTAACGTTACTTGTACATTTTTCATTGCCCAAAGAAACTCTTTCTTATAACTAATATGAATACAAATCAAACAAACCATAATAAAAAGTCCCTGTATTATAATCGGAAATTTTTCTTTGGATTTGAGATTGGAATTTATATTATAAGTTCTCCTTGATTTTTAAATTCAAATAATAAATTAACTAAGAAATATTAAGTAAGCCACTTTTGTTTTTAGATTTTTTTAATCAGTTTTCAAGTTTGCAAAATTTGCCCACCCTTTGAGTGGTTCCTCTATGATTTAACCATGCAAGTATTTCATCTTTCTATCTTCATTGAGAAGAACTAAAAACTATCTGTACTTATTTACACACACATTAATATACATACAACATTAAACTTTTATTTATATAGATAGAATTTCCTATTGAGTATTGTTGAGAAGAAACAACCTCTTAGATAATTAAATATTTAAGTAGAGCAATCAATGAGTAAATATTATTGTAGAACTATTGTTTAGGTTTAATTCCATGTACACTATTTTTGTAATCATAACCAACTAAGTTTATTTCATACATACATATATTCATACATACACATATACATTCATACATTTTACACACTATATATAGGTCTATATGAAGTTTTTTCATCTTCATTAAGGATTTTTTTCTGTAGAATGGGGTTTCTTTTAACTTTTAAATTATTAGATAGATTTTATTCAAACATTTATTACACAGCCACGACTCTGGATATCTTATTTTATAATTTGTTTTCTTAATTCACTCAGAGCTCATGGGTGATTTCGTGCATTTATAAGTTTAAAATCATTTACTAACAAAGGATATAGTACATATTTAAAGAATATAATAATTTAATACTAAAAGTTGAAATAACTATGCGAATATGAGCTATGAAAAATAAAAATAAAAATTTGGCAAAGCTTTGAAACAAGTGTTGATTAGGAACATATTGTATTCCATTATTAATTAAGTAATAGGCCTGTAGAATAGTTGTATTTTGAGTCAAATTCACGACCAATGTATCTCTATAATTTTAAGGACCAATATATAATTTTGAGGTGAAATAGATTCACAATATATAAATGTCCATTATTTTTTAAAGATTAGACTACGAAAAAAGTGGTTCAAAAATCATCTTTATAAGAATTATACTTCATGTGAATATACATTCATATAAATTAATAAACCTAACCAAAACTATCGTGGACATTTTAACTCCTTCATAAATCTAGAATTTATAGTTTAATATTTTTTTACTACGAGCCATATTTCTTAGTTCAAGGAAATACATATATTTAAAGAAAACAATAATAGTTTTCTACTGTAAATTCACAACTATTAAAGGGGCAATGTAACAAAAATATTGAAAAGTTTAGGTGTGATTTTTAACCTGTAAAATCTTGTTGAATAAGTACTTTGAAATGATTAAATCAAAAACCATACATATAAAGCACTATGTGGAAAATTGATGCCTTATTATATATTTTATCTATGTCCTTTATAAATTCTGTAAGAAATAAAAGTAACAATATTTTATGCTTATAAGGTCACAGAGGCAATCATTAAATTAAATGGAACGATGCAATAATGTACGGATTTTCTCACATAGTGTGATGTAGTGTGAAACACAATTTTAAATAATAGGTTTTCAGTAAACTGTCCTTAGGTTAGGAATGTAGGGAATGTGAGCTTAGGACAGTAGCTTTGTAGTCTTTATATCAAAACATTTGTTGGTTAAAGTAAATCAAATAATTCTCCAATTTAAATATAGAATTTAATTTTCTTCACGTGATGACATCAGATCTCTTAAATATATGTAAAGTGTGTCCTGGAATTAATTGACAACTTTTTATCTTCATTTAAAGATTTTCTTTTCTAATGCCGCTATGCTCATGACAAAAATTCAGGAAGTTTTGATGTCACCATGTGAATAAAATTAAACTTGATTATTTTACTGAAGAAATGTTTTATTTATTCTGGCTAATAAAGTGTAAATATAAATACCGCAAAAACACTGCCCCTAGTTGGCGTTCCCTACCCTCACACCTTAAGTAAACTTTCCTCAGAAAAACAAACATCTTGCGTATCACAATAAACACGCTTTACATGTATTTCAGACAATTCTTAGACTATTTAAAATAAATGCAAATTTTGTTCAGTTCGTCAGTTTAATTCCACTAATGAAAACAACTTAAAATTAAAATTAAATATTTTATAAAGTAAATCGAACAATCCAATTATTTGCAGACAGACTTGAAATTATTTTTATTTTTGAAAATTAAAATATATTTCATTTGTCATAAAAAAAACATTCTCTGATACCCGTTTTTAAATTGATCCTTAGAAATTTTTAAATACAATTTTCTAATATCTTTGATCAATAAACTACTCTTAAATTAATTTCTCTTATAAAATTCAACACAAAATGTTATTTTATATCCAAAATAATCTTCAAATAAATATTTTAAACAAAACCGTTAAAGCTTTTTTAAAAGATTTCAAGTTTTTAAGAACTTCATTATAAACGAACTACTATTAAATTATTATTATTATTATAAGAAGAATAAATAAAAATTATTATTAATTACATAAAATTATTATATACCTATTTAAAACCAAAACGCAACAACAATTCTTAGTATACTTAATAATAAAAATTAATCTTCAGTAATATACTCTTAAAATAGTTGTTTTCTAAAAAATATGTATAGTGTTTAATTCTAATGTCAAACACTGCCTAGATATTGAATTTTAACAATATATTTAGAGCCATTTTTGTAATGCTTAAAATTTTCAAAAATCCCTAATAAGTAAACTGTTCCTTAGAGATTTTAAAATAAATCGTGTTTTTTGACAAAGTCGAACAATTCATAGATATCAATTTTAAACAAAACCATTAGTTATTTAAAAAAAATATGTAATTCAAAAAATCACTTATTATTAAGCTTATTTGAGGGCTCTAATAAAATAAAAATAAAGTTCGTAGGTATAGCCCTATAAATTATAGATATCAATTTTAAACAAAATCCATCAAACCGTTAAGGATCCAGCTACATATAGACAGACGGAATTTTAAAAGCCACTTTTTCTTGTTCGGGTTCACTTAAAACATAGACATTCATCATAATCTAGAGCTTGATTTTTCCCGCTCACAATACTTTCTAATGATATGAGGAAGTAGAATATTTTTTAATTACTTGTGCATTATAGAAACTAAGATTAAAGTTTGTATAGTTATTTTTTGAAAAGTTAATATTACTTAGGCAAAATTAGAAATTGAAACATTAGTCTCATAGGTATTTATTATCAACATAGTTACACATAAGTTATACATCAGAAAATTATTACCAAAGTAGTTTTGTCTTAGCTTTATACTAAGCTGCCCATATAAAAGTTTAGAATTTCAGGTAATTGGCTCTCAAAGGATAAACTGCACTTTTATATTAAAGTAAAATTTTCAGTGATTTCACAACACAGTATATATTAAAAGTTTGAAATTAATATACATTTTAAAAGAAGTTCCAAGGTAAGTAAATTAAAAAAAAATATTTATATATATATCCATTTCTAACCAATGTAGTCAAACCTGGTAGGCTTTACATTTAATTTTCCTTAATGACGTTTTGGTTTAAATATATTTTACAATCTAGGTCTAGGTTGCATTATTTATAAGCTCATCAAATTTGGAATACCATAGTTAATATAGGCTGACTACAAACGTATGGAATTTTTAAAATTGCAAATGCTTCCCATCTAAACTCAAGATTTAAAAGATTTTACTCAATATGAATATTTACATTTTATAAAATAAGAAAAAAAATTACAACTAAACAAATTTCAAATAAATTTTACACATACATATACCTACATTCTTAGGACAGGCTATTTTATATGATATCTTTTTTTTCCTTCAATTATTATTCTTAGGCCTACAACTTTGGTTTATCTACATTTTCACAATAATAATTTATGGATGAAGCATGTAGAATTTAGAGGGAATGTATACAATTTTGAATTGGACGATGGGGTGAAGAACTGAATTAAATATAGTTTAGAAAATAAAATCTATGAATATATTAGACTGATAATTGAGCTCGATCCTCCTCATCACTATAAACCCATTACAGTTGTGAAGGTGACGCCTTGGATTGTGATATCACCCATGCAGATTCTTTTTCCTAGAATATTAAAAATTATATACACAATAGGTGCCTTTAATGAAGAAAATAGCCACTTACTATATGTTGCTATGAACATTATAGTATAGCATTGATTTATCCTTACCAAAACTGATAAAATTTTTAAATCAGAATGGCTATTATGAAAAGTATGTAAAACCTAAAACAATAATTAAATCACTAAATTATTAGACGATTTTGACCTAATATAGTAGTTGATTATTCCCTTCTCTTTATTTTATATACTTTTCCTCTATGACAATGACATGTTATCAATCATAATTTTATCTAGTGAGATAATTAACAATATGTTGACCATCTCACTAGATAAAATGTTCACAAAATTTCCAATAGTATGAAGTAAAATCAATCATCTTTAATACAAATAACACTTGAAGATGGTGAAAAATCACCGAAACATGTCATCGTCATATAAGAAAATTATATAAATTAAGGAGAAGGGAATAAAAATGAAGATATAACCTTAATATCAATTATTATTGTTCCTTACCAAATAAACATGAACATTATTAAAAAATATAGTAGGTTACTTAGTAGCTAAGATATTTTCCTTTTTTTTCTCATATGATAGATTTGAAAATCCTTTGTGTCTAAGAGTTTAAATTAAATGAATTAAATTCAAAAAGTCCATCCATTTAAACAAAATGTTTTCTACGCTTATTTTGGTAGGTTGCTCGTATAATTCTTAGCAATAGTAAAAATTAAAACATGACTTCTTTCGTCAGTTTGTTTGAAATTAAATTTGTTTTAATATGGACTTATTCTCAAAACCAATCAAACATAATCCTAAAGTCAAAACCATAACTCAAGCCGTATTTATTTAATAATACATACCCAACATTATGAAATAAAATGTAAATATTTTGACTAATTTATAATTTGCAGTTTACACAAAACAGAAAATAAGTTATACTTTGTATATGTTTGAGTTGTAAAAAAGACAATAAGATTAAGAAAATAAACAAAATATGTCCTAATATTTCTTAGGGTATTCAGAGTGCAGTTTATGAACACAACAATTAAATAAGCAATCACATTAAAAATATACGTAATGCTTCAACAGGTATTGTACACTTCGTACAGTTCTTGATGGATAACACTATGTCTCTATTTTATGAACTATGCCACAAATAAGGTATACAGAGACACTTGGCCTTATGAGAGTTTCATTGCGTTCCTTTACCCAGTTTGAGTCCTTGAGCACTGAAGAGTGAAACAACTCACTTTCAAATTGTTTATTATAAAGGGTTGGCAGTCCAATCACACTAGTTCAGTTACCAGAAATATTGCTTTCCCCCTAATTAACCCTCTTACCCCCTTTCAATTAACATACATTTTCAAAGAAGTAACTATTCGATGGTAGTTGAAGATTATTTGCAACAATATAACTTGCAAACATTCTCTTGAACAGAAAAAGAATCATAGTATTTTATATTTTCTTTATATTTTGCAATCTGAGTAAACTCGTTTGGGATGTTGGTTTATGGGAAGATGGGTGGGGCAGCTACCTGAACCTAGCTTTGTGAAAACAGATTTATTTATATTAGATGGCAATTTTTGTCTTTTCTCTAGAAAAATCATCTTTAAAATGAACTGTTTTTAAAATTCCTGCTTATTAGCAATGTTGTCACTTAGACTGTAAGTGGTGAATCCCCATATTGAAGGACTCAAACTCTCCCAATGAGAGCAGCCATTTTAACCTGAAGGCTGTGGATCTGGTGTGTAACTTTTTTGGGGCCTTGGTGGAACTGTTTAAGGTAAACTTGCTACATTTCAGAGTAAACATAGTGCATAACACACAATCTCCCCGTCGACAAATTGATACTGGTAGAATGCATTTTCAACCATGTTGGAAATCGATTCCTAGCTCCTCAGCTCAGTGGATAAATATTTACTCAATGTACCAAGCTAGATTGTCAGAATTTTTTAAAATTATGTTGCTAACTATTAATTTGATACAGACCCAATACAAAATATAAATTTAGAACATTATTTTTTTTTCTATAGGTTATTAAAACAGTTAAAAAAAATATATTTTAAGATACGTATAAGTTAATCTTATAGCCATATAATTGTATATTTTTTCGTGGCTCAAGAGTACTAGATTCGCATGTTTGAACGTTATTGTTTAAAAACTTTCGTAGACAATTTAGTTGTAGCAAATTCTTTTGAGTTTGTTTTTTAAACTCTAAATTGATATTTACTATGAACAATTCTTTGAGCACTTAAATATATCCTTCCCCATATTTTCACAGTAACATTCATATCCCGGCAACTAATTCTGATCTAAATATTGATCATGCTACTATACTCAAATTCTGAATATAATTATATATATATTTTAGCACCACGTCTTACTACCCTGTTTGGGTTATAAGACTATTTACTAATTACACTAATGCATTAGGGATGAGGAAAGTTGAATTTAGAGGAGGTGTACCTAAATTTAGGTGGAGGGAGGGTGGAGATTAATTTAGAAAAACAACTCTCAGTACAACTGACCAAGATTGAACGCTGGTATTCCTCTCATCGGCAATCTAGTCGATTGCAAGATTGACGCCATAACCCACAGAATCAGGTATAAATATAGTCATATAATGGCAACACATAAAGTGTGCTTAAAACATATATATTAGTCAAAAAGTTCATAAGCCTAGGAAATAATAAAATGTTTGAATACTATAAAAACATATCATTTAAAAGAACTCTACTCTTAATAATTATTGAACACAAATGAAACATTTAAATGATAAAATATATTTGAAATATACTCATTCTAGTTTTGTAAGAATTTAGTTTGTCAATTTTAACTATACAATTAATAATATGTTTTCTAAATAATACTCTTAAATTTTTAGATTTATTGTAATAACTGCACATGCGCGTTAACTTAATTAGTTTAGATGTACTCTAGATTGTGGTCCACACAATAGAAATACGTTTTATATACTAATATGATTACGACGTAATCTAATTAGAAATTTAATACAAATTAGAGAAAAAGTTAAATTTCCATTAAAATATCATTAACTAGTTAAAAATAAAAGCAATTAATTTAATTCACTGTGAACTAAAAAAAAATAAACGTTAAAATTGTATTTTTTCTATCCCTGTCATGCGCACTAAGAGCGTGGTTTTTTCCTCCTTATTGGGGTATTCTCTCTTAGGTACTTATATGTGCTGGAATCCAAGATGGCCGACCTTCTAATTACATTCCCAGCTATACTTTTAAACAAATGTCCAGAATAGGAGGTGGAAAAGAAAAAACTTTCCTACGATGAAAATTACCGTTATAAATCAGGTAGTTTTTTATAATCCTGAAGAAATTCCGTAGCTATTTTTTCAACATAACGATATATGTATGTGCGTATAATCGGCTCAGTTCAAAAATGGATCACATTTATGGCTGATTCATTTTTTTATATAAAGCGTCTTACTATCTTAGTGATGAGGAATGTAGAATCCTTAAATCACTTTATCCATTTACGCATAGAGAGAGAAAGTGGAAAGTCATTTAGGCATAAAAAACAACTTATACGCAGTACACCCAGCCAGGATTTGAAGCCTGGATCTCACCATAGCCTGAAAGCCTGAACCTGGCGCTTTGTCCTCGTACCCGACGATGTAGGTAACACTTCCTAAAATTTAGCTGTAATGCTCAAACATTGTGGTAGTCTAGGGCATTTGTCTAAATATTGTACTTGGTCGTCTGTAAAAGGAATGTTTTGAGAGGTTCAATACCAGCAGGGTGAACTAAAGAGGGAGAGGTGGAACTGCACTATGTGGCTAAGCAAGGTGGTTCTCCCATCCCTCTCGCTACTCTAATGAGTGTGCAATTAATCTAAATTAACCTCATCTTCCCTACACTATTTAATTAATCGTTTGCTTCACCGGTGAATACGAAGTCTGAATCAGATAATTAATTTAGTCTAGTTTGCTGGTGACAGTTATGTTGAGGTTCGAATCCCTTCTGGATACATTTAGGATAAGTTATTTATTAATGGCTTCCCACTCTTCCTCTTATTAAATGTTAGATACATTTCCTATAAATTCTACCTTCTCAGCCTACCAGATTATAGTCCGAATGGGTAGTCAAAAGTGATGTAAAAAAAACAACCAAGCCACTAGTTAACATTGCAGTAAAATAATTGCTAATAAAAAACATAGCCACCAATTCATTGTAAGGAAATTTAACCCCGCGACCGGTCCAAGGGTCAAAAACCACATAATGTTGACTCCCTTAACCCTGCTAATTGTATTCAACCAAAACCTGAACTGGTGGGGACGTGCTATAAATGTCTAGCTCATTTAGACTGGTTTTCTGCTGATGAGGAGCTTTGGGTTCAAATCCGGGAGGGTGATTTCTCCTAAATGCTTTCTCACTCTCTTTATATACACAAATTTGGGTACATTACCCCTAAAATTCTATCTTCCTCATCTCTAATATATTAGTGTATCCATGCATCTACTCAAATGTACGCACGGAAAATAAATTCCAAAAAAAATTTCAAGCTTTGTTTGAATAGAGTGTACTCGATATAACTTACAAGAAGAATAATGATTCGTTAATAGTGGGTGGAAGTAACCTCTCTTTACACTTCCAAACCCCCAACATTACATGTTATGTAAAAAAACAGCTCAACAGAAACGTAGACTTTTCCCATCTGTAATTATTGAGACCTGGAAGTTGATTTAAAAACTAATTGGAAGCTCAGGGCTGTTTACACTCTCAGGAGAAATCTCCAGTCCCATATTTTGATAATTACTCTCTTCTTTCTCTGTTTCCACTCACGAATAAGCTATAATTATTACTTTGAGTTCTCAGAGAAAGATAAAAAAAAAAGCGGCTCTTTATAAGCGTATTCATTTTTAGCTCATCCAAATAAATCGGCTGAAATAGTGAAACAACCAGTTTTCCAGAATTTGTAATTTCCCTATGGGCAGTTGAACCAATTTTGTTTTTTACTACGTCTTATTACTAGTACCAGTTATTGACGGATTTACACTTATAGAGTAAGAAGGTAGGGGCTAGAATTTAAAGAAAATATACCACACGTTTTCTTGGAGAGAGAGTGATAACCCGTTTAGGAATAGCCAGACTTAGTTTGATTGACTGAGATTCTAAACCCGAACTCCTCACCTTAAGTATAATCCACGGGGCAAACGAAACGTGTGGAAAACTTTAAAATCTAATAGTAAACTTAGGGAACTTCTAGCGCGATATTTGAAACTTTAATAATATTCCTAAAATAGTATAAATTCCTGTTGTGTGTAAATATAAAGTACAACTTAATTTTGTAAGAGCTTTATCTGACATTTTCAAAAATAACGAGCTCTGCTTTAATGTATTCAAGCATCAAGTCATTGGAGCTGCATGTGTTACTTTTGATAGATATGATAATAATTATCCATACGATAACACCAATCATACATAAAATGTTACCAATATTGGCTGCCAAAATATATGTTATTTTATTCTAAAAGGCACTTTCTATTAAAACTGGACTGTACGTCTTAGAGACACCCGGTTTCAAATATTGACAATATATACATATTTAAAATGTCTATAGAAGTTAAATGAGGATTTAATATTTTCTGTCGGTAAATTTACGACCTGTGGTCAAGCTGATATGTTCGTCTTAGACTTAATATTGAGTAGACAACCTAACCCTGTTAAACCAATTATTAATTAAATACATCTATCTTTTTATTAATTTTTCGAATTTTCTTGGTAATAGATGTTTACAACTTATGTTTACGCCTTTATTGACCACAATAATTTGATATTCAACTAGCACACACATTTAATACAATTTATAAAATATATATATGAACAACGTTCGTAGACATTTAAACAAACAAAATAATATTATATTAAAAATGTTTTAAAATACAATAAGTTCGCTAAATAATTAAGTACATAGACACATAATTTATTCTCCATAATTTAAAATTCAAACTAACATAAAACGTTAAATAATATTATAACCGTAATCTTGAGTTTCAAATATAAACAAATAATCATTTTAAGAATGACCAAAGCTTTCTGTTGAATAATCCAAAACTACAAAACTGTTGGACATAGACTATGAATAGGCAATATAAATCAAAACCATTTTGTTTCTAAAAAAAAAAATCAACCTCAACCGCTCAACTCTAAAGGTAAGGTTGAAACTTAAAACAATACTAATACAAATGTTTCAT
Organism: Timema bartmani; assembly: GCA_902151455.1. Lineage (NCBI taxonomy): Eukaryota > Metazoa > Arthropoda > Insecta > Phasmatodea > Timematidae > Timema > Timema bartmani. Next base: position 136,134 of record CABFWB010000715.1, on the reverse strand, counting down.
CAAGCAAAAAAATAAAAAAACTATAATAAATATCCACAGAACATACACAAATTTAATGTGTGCATGTATATATATATATATATATATATATACAATAAGATAAACGTATACTGTAAAAAAAAATCATATAAAGAACTTCAACTCAACAGTAATAATAAAAATAAATAACGCAAGCCAAGCCAGGATGTTTCCAAGCAAAGCATCTCCAT
>CABFWB010000715.1:111656-127579 GCA_902151455.1 Timema bartmani | reverse complement strand
ACAGACAGACAGACAGACAGACGGAAATTCAAAAACCACTTTTTCGGATTCAGGGAGTCATGAAACGTCAAAATTCATCAAAATCTCGAGTTCGATTTTTTTGACGATCACCATACTTTCTCTACCTGTAAGATAGAGAGAAAGTAAAAAGTAAGAATAGATGTAAGCAATTCAACAATTATTCAATTAACAACGCGTTAATCACGGATTTTCTTGGCCTAATGGAGAACAAAGAGAAATAATAATAATAATTATTAATAATATTATTAATAATATTAATAATAATAATAATAATAATTATTATTATTATTAATATTATTATTAATATTAATTAATATTATTTGGGGTTGTTAACGTGTATTTTCAAAATCTAAAAATGAACAGATACAAAACCCAGTGATTAAGCCATGAATCCATCACTTTCAAAATGGAAGCCCCTTTTTCCCCAATTATAATTTTGTGGGCCAAACTGTAAATAAAACCCTGGCCCAATATGATACACGTTTATATCTTGATTTGTATTCCTAAAGGATTTTTTAAAAAAAAAAAGCGTTGTTTTCAATCATTAAATTTCATTTGCTTGGTTGGCCGCATTGTCTAAGGCGTCAATCTAGTGTTTGACTAGAGTGCCAATGACGTTACGCTAAGGGTTTGAATCCCATTCGGGTGAATTGAGTGTGGTTTTTCAAAATGGTTTTCAACTCTATCTTTTTTTTCAACGCAAATACGTGTAAACTACCTCTAAATTCAACCTTTCCTATTACTAGCTTACTAGCATAAGTACTGTACATAGGTGTATGTAGCCTGCACAGGTGGCAATACGCTGCTAAAAATAAAAAAATATTTACCCTTCTTAAAATGAGAACGTACCCAGACCAAAGGGTACGCTCGCAGACAAAGGTGCTAATCTCTCGATTGTCTTGTTTTGGCAGTGATATAGAGGTAAATGTTGAAATTCTGACCAGAAGTATATTGAGGTGCTTCTACTCATTTGAGTTCTCACATTATCTTCAAGAAAACGAGGGTAAATTTTCTATAAATTATTTACTTCTTATTCCTAGTACATTAGTGTTATAAATATAGTATTAGCTTAGCTAGGAGAATAATTAATTATGTAGGTTAAGAAAGAATATAAAGTAAGTATTTACCTTTAGTTGAGTAAACTGGCTACCTATATTTAAAAAAAATTAAGGTGCTGAGATTTAGTAATCAGTTTTCTCAACATCAGATCGATTCTTACTTTATATTATTTCTTATAACCATTAACATTAGTGTTAACTTAATGTGGTTAGTCCGGAGAGATAATAATCTTATATCTTTAGTCAACGTGTTTAACCGCTAGATCACGGTCACACGGGTTTGAAAAAGAAAATTTATATTAAACTATATAAGGACTTGACAAACAAACACAACATGTTTAATCTATGCGAAGCTTAAAAACTCATATTTCCTCATTTAGTTTAAACTCCTTTCACATTAAAATGCATAGACGTAACGTTACATAGCTGCATTAGCGTGGAACATAATTGCCACGTTTCAACCCCTTAACCAGCACCAAGGGAGAGTAAAAGAGAGAGGAGAGGGGGAGGGTTGTAGGTTCACAAAACGTTGTATTTTTAAGAGTCATGAGCTAACTCTGTTCTATTATTATATTCATATTGTTAATTTTTGCTCTTTCACATTAAAACCAGTTGTAAGCTTTGTTTTGTATGAGTACACCAAAAGTATTCTGCTTGGTTACATATCTTTCGTAAATATATGAAAATTTGTTTTACTTTTATTTTGTTTGAGATAGTGAATGTTCTATGTGTAGGGTAACAGGACTAACCCATACACACATTTGCATATGGACTTACAAACTAGCCTAACTCAGGATATCAAGACTAAACAACCAACACTAGCATCGAAAATTGTAATATCTGGTAGCCGGATGAACATTTATAGAGCATAATTGACTATAAAATTAACTTGGTCTTGGACATTAACACTCAACACTAGGCTAGGTAAACTTAACTAATGTTAAAAGGATTATTCATAGCTTCCAAAACTATATTATTTTATATATTCCTAGGATGGAACCAAATAAATCTGGACCAATAGTTTGTACAATTAAATTTCTAGTTTAGTTACTGTTTATATGGACAGTATTTAAAATAATCTGTCTAGTTATATTTTGATTTAATGCTCACATAATTTTGAAATGTCATTATTTACTCTGAGACTACTTTTTTTTAATACATATTTTTTTTTAAATTCAATTTACAAATAATTTTTATTTGTTGTGTTTAGCAACTTATTACCAGTCTGGGATAGCCACATATTAACACTTTTGGGTTAAGGATGAAAAATTAGTATATAAGAGGAATGTACCTAAACAAGTAAAAAACACACTTTATATGTACAGTACAAAAAGTTTTTTCATTATATAAAAAGCATAACGTAATTTGTACGTATAAGACATGGTGAGAATATAGACATATCTATGACTTTTATCAAAGTGTAACTGATGATATGACTTGAACAAATACGTGTAAAACAAGGAGAATAGAATGTAAAGAGGTGATATATCCAAACTGGAATCTACTAACGTTATTCTTCTCTTTCCACTTCACAGTTCCAGGCTACTACTGTCTACGAGACTAGTGATTTTTAAGGGAACAATTTTTATTAAAAAAAAGATGGGCAAGGGGGATCTGGGAGAGGTAGTTAAGAGGAATGGAGAGATTCCATGTGGGGTTGGGGTGACCCCTGCAATGGTCGTCGCTTTATTTTCCGCTATACACCCCCCAAACACCCTTCCTCTCGGAACACCCTTAAACTTTTCTCACTACTTTTTTTTTTTTTCATTCTCTTTAGGCCTNTTTTTTTTTCATTCTCTTTAGGCCTACCCATTATTTGCCATCCCAGTTGATTTTTTAAGCTCCCTATAGTAATTAAACAAGAGCTAACTTCCAGATGGGATATCCCTTTGCTTTTATATACATATATATATGTATGCACACAGCTACACATGTATACATATATATTTTATACATAAATGCATATATACATGCCAATAGTCAGACACACATACATACTCTCAAGAATTCGAGTACATACTCGTATGCACATCTTATACATTTCTAAAATCATTAATAAATACATACAGTACATATATAATTCTAACATATGCATAAATGTACACGTATAAAACACACATACACATGCATACATAATATTCATAAATACACATTACAAAAACACATATATAGATACTACATACAACATATTAGAATATATTATATGGGTCTTACATACAAACACACATACAATATAATATATATTTTATATATATTTTTGCTCCTATTTAGCACATACAATCATACATATATAAAAAAAGACAGATATAGCTTCTACATTTATTCACATATGATAAGACATATATGTGTCTAAAATATATATATATATATTTTTGACAATCACAGTTCTTCATCTCCCAGAAAGGTTGTGTCAACGTAAAAAGGGAAAATAATGGTTCAACAAATATCATAACTATCCACCACACTACATCAGAAGATTTGTTTTTGTCAAGGCACTAGTTACAAATCAATTTTTAATTATGTATTGGCTTAACTAAGTCACCCTCTTTTATACAAGCTTTGGTTTTCATGTTCATATTAAGGGTTTAATAGTATCTCGTAAAAAACTGCAATTTTCTATCTTACCATTTACTTTATTCAATTTATTTGTTTTGCAAATTTTGAAAGATTTTCCCATTTTTTGGCCCCTCCTATTTTGGTGTATATATAATTAAAATTTTTTTGTACCATCTGTTGTCTATAAGTATTGTCAATTTTCAACTTCCTGTTTCCCAGACCTCCATTAGAAAAAATATATTTACTTTGAGCTCGAAAACTGAATTTAATTAAAAATTATGTCAACTTAAAAAAAATGATAGTCCTACAAATTTTAGAGGAAAGTTATTTCAAACCTCAAACTGTTGCGGAGATAAAATCAAATTTGGAGATAACCACCTATGTCCTGTACATAATGAGAGATGCCATTTGGTTTGCAATGTTAAACTGAGTTAAGATACAAACTTTAATCAAAATATCTAAGCCATATTATGAATAGAATAAATTATTTTTATTTCAGGCCTTATATAAACTACCCATAGGGTTGGATAAAAAATATCACTAACATTAGTGGGTAATCTTAAGTAAACCCTAACCATGTTTTAATTCGATTGGAACTAGGCCAGGATGCTAACGGACATACTAACAGACAAATGATAATGCGAAAACCACTTTTGTATCTTTCAGGATGTCACGTAACTTCGCCATTCATCAAAATCTTGAAATAGATTTTACTAACCTAGTTCTAAAATTTCTAGAAAGCATAAATGAATTTTATTTTAAATAAATTAACAATAAATATTAGAGATTCACTTCAGTGGCCGTATGGTCTAAGGCGCTACTCTCACAGTAGACTAGATTGCAAATGATGGGGAAATTAAGGTTCTAATCTCGGTCGGGTGTACTGAGGGTGGTTTTATCAAACTGATTTTCCACTCTCCATCCACGCAAGTGTGTGTACACTTCCTATAAATATAACCTTTATAAACCCTTAAACTATTAGTGTAATTAGTACATAAGTGTATAACCCAAACATGTAGCAGAATTTATAAACCCTAAAACTATTAGTGTAATTAGTACATAAGTGTATAACCCAAACATGTAGCAGAATACGATACTAAAAATCAATATTTGAAAGAAAAAAAAATCATGTTAAAAAATTCAAAATTTTCTTAAATCATTCATTAATGAACTAACATTAAACGAATTCTTACCAAAAAACCAGTAAGCTATACACTGTTATTTGTCATTCCCTATGTAGGCCTATTCGTTTTAAACAAAATATTTTGGCCATCTTCAAATAAAGTTTTATGCAACCTTTATTTTGAAGGCTAGGATCAAATTTTAAATTAACCTTAGGTATAGTCCTATAACACCTATAATATATCAAGTTTGAACAATAATCCTTGTAATATTTATCAATATATGCTCACTGCTTAGGGAATTAGGGTTCGGCCAGACTGACAAGCGTGCGAGCGAGCTCGCAAGCGACTGGGTGGCCAAACTGGCGAGCGCGTGATTAGCAGATAGCTCTCTATAGTTGTTGACGAGGAGGCTACGAATCTTGGCTAAGTGAAATGAGAGTAGTATTTGATAGGTGATTTATTGTTGTGGTTTTCTCATCCTCTCTCCATGCTGATGGTGATTCTTATTTGTAAAGACCTAGTTTGATAATATTGAAGTATTTTAACATATCAGTTTTACATATATATACAGGTATGGTTTATGATCTTACCAATTAAATTAGGCCGTTAGTAGCAAGTGTGCTAAACCTATCAAGAATAATAAAAATGTCAAAATGAGAAGTTTTCCTAGCACTCAATGAACCAACATATAGTAATATTGCCTAGCGCCTGTAAACTTTTATTTGTAAAGGCCTACTTTGATAATATTGAAGTATTTTAACATACATTTTTAAATATATATATATATATATATATCAGTTTTATATATATATACACATATAAGTATGGTTTATGATCTTAACAATTAAACTATGCAGTTAGTAGCAAGTGTGCTAAACCTATCAAGAATAATAAAAATGTCAAAATGAGAAGTTTGCCTAGCACTCAATGAACCAACATATAGTAATATTGCCTAGCGCCTGTAAACTAGACTGTACCGGGCCGAGCGCGCGCGATTGAAAAATAGAACCAGTTCTATCTTTCAAGCGTGCGCGCTCAGTCGCTCCAGTCTGGCCACCTCTCATTACAACCAATGTGTTCTATTTAATATCTTAGTCGCTCGCGCGCTCGCTCACTCGCCCAGTCTGACCGCCCTCTTACAGGTAGAGAAACAGCGTAACAATGTAGAATCCACTTATTTGTGTTCAGGATCACATAAAGAGTAAAGATTTAACATAAGCTTGAGGTTGAAATTGTTTACGATTACATGACTTTATTTTGATATTAGAAAGTAAAATGTAAATTAAAATGATAGTTTTAGGATTTATTTTAACACCATGCCCTAATACCCTTTCGGGCTATACGCTTTTGTACTAGGTACTCAAATTGTTTCAGGGATTAGGAGAGTTGTATGTAAAGGAATTGTACCCGAATATTCATGGAAGGAGAGTGAACATCAATTTTGGAAAAACCACCCTCAATACACCTGACCAAGGTTCGAACCTAGATCTAGACATCATCGTCTGTGTATTCTGATACTAGAGTAGCGCATTTAACCATGTGGCCACTGAAGCTGATTTTAGAAAATAAACTTCATTATAATATAATAAATTTAACCTGAAATATAAGATATAAGTTCACTAAAATAATATAAGGTAACCTTCTTTTTTAAAAATATTTTTTTAAACATATTTACTTTCTAGAATATATAGAAAGTGTTGTAGTTGTTAAAAATTTCGTCTTCGAGATTATGATTAATCTTTACGTTTTATACGACCCAGAACACAAAAAGGAAGATTATAAAATTCTGTCTTACCCTATGTCTGTCTGTCTACTGTCTATCTATCCATCCGACCATATGAACGTATGTATATCTGTCCAGCCCTAGCAATAATTGTGTTGATTGATCTTGATAAAACTTCAAATTTAGAGGTTATAGGGTTGTGTCTTTGCTTTTGAACATAGCCCTGAAATGATGGGTAGTTAACTAATTCGTGTTGTGAAATGTCAACAATTTTTGAAAATATTTATAGTGATTATGTTAAAAATACATATCTTATGAGTGATTGACACTAAAAAAACTATTTATCTACTAGTTTTTAGGGATAAAATATGTTTGAAGATAGTTTCGTGATGATTAATTTTAATAAAATTTTAAAATTTCAAAAAACAAAAAAAAATATTGATAAATATCTGAACATGAAGAATTTTTAACTCAACTTTAATAAATATATCTATTTGATTTTGTTAAAAAAAAATTATTTAATATTATCTGATTTTTGTAAAATTGGCATTTTTTTAAACTAAATTTTAATTATTTTAAGAATAGCTAAGACAACATTTAAAATTAGAAAATTTCGTGGGAATTCAACTAGGGTTTTCCCTAGGTCCCCTGCTATTTTTCCAACTTTCCCTTGAGAGCTGCTCGCGTACCCCCTGAGAGGGGCCCACGTACCCCTAGGAGTACACGTACCCCAGTTTGAGAACCGCTGGTCTAGTGTATTGCATCAGTGACGCCTTAGACAAGACTGCCACTGAAGAAGTGAAATCTCTCTTCTCTTAGTTATTTTTAAAAATCCCTTGTTCCTTATTATAGCGGCTGCTTTCTCTGCACATTTAGTGACAAAACGATTTTGTCACAAATTCAAATTTGGAGATTAATTTACCTGATAAATTATAATATTTGCTAGCTCACGTCGGTGACCGCATGGTCTGAGGTGCACTCGCAATATACTAGACTGCCGATGACGTAAAGACCACGGTTCGATTCCGATAGCGTGTACAAAGGATTTTTTTACTAACATGGTTTTTCACTCTCCCTCCACGCTAACGTGTTTACACTTCCTCTAAACAAAACTTTCCTTATCCCTAACCCATTAGTGTAATAAGTGCATACGTGTATAACCTGTGCAGGTAGTAAGACGCGGTGTTAAACAAATTGAGTGTTCATTTTTCTAAAATAAATAAATAAATTTATTACCTATGCAAAATCTTATAAAATTTAAATCTTCAAAAATTACATTGAAGAGTTGGTTAAACAGGGGTATCTGGAAATATTTTTTATTCATCCATACAAATAATATAAATAGAGTTTTATTACAAATGATTAACTTTGGAAAATCTACACAATAAAAGGCAAAAAACACTCACTCACTCACCAATGTATTTACCCCAGCCCCTAGGCCTGGAAATTTGAAATTTTACATGAAGATGCTTTTGAAGCCCTGGGAAAAAGGTAAGATGGGGTTTTGCAAAATTTTTACTATAAACGTGAAAAACAGGCATTGGAATTTTTAAATTCACTGAATTATCTTTTGATCCAGCAGACATAGAACCTTGAAATTTAAAATTAATTTTCTTTTCTAAAAAATAGTTTAAAATTTTTTTTTTTTCAAATTTCATTTCCTGAGAACTTGGAGAGGGTCAGAAAGGTGTGCGACTCACAAATACACTCATCACCACATTTACCCATTCCTGTATAAATAAAATGGAAATTTTACTTGGCAGGAAGGTAGAGGAATTGCCACTTGTGAGAAAATATATATAAAATTTGGAAATTTCAAAATAGGGGCTTCAGGAAATGGGGGGGCCTTATATTAAAAAAACAGAGGTATAAATTTGAAATTTGGTAGACAGCTCCAAATAAACAAATAAATCTTAAGATTTGAAAATAATAAGATTAAATTAGAGAAATGGGGTTGGACTGGTTCAAGATTTCAAAAACTAATAGTAAAAAGCTATTTCTAACTGTGGTAGAAAACTAGAACTAAGCAGGCAGGTAAAATGACCACACCAAATAATTAAAGAATGAAAATGTTAAACCTTTCAATTGGGTCTTTGGGTAACAGTGGAATGGCTGGGGACCTTAAAAAAACACTTTTAGGTGTGGAAGGAAACTTATTTTTGAAAAGGAGATAGAAGGACAAAGACCGATAGACTAATTCGTCTAAAATTTTTAAATTTCTAAAATAGAGTTTTGAATTGAAACGGTACATGTTAACAATTTCCAAAGCTAATAGAAACAACTACTATTCTTAGCATAATATAACTTAAATACGGCAGGAAGGTATAAAGAACACCCCAAATATCCATAAAATACCTAAGATTTTAAACGATGAAAATGTGAGAAAGGAGATCGAGGATTTGATGATAAAAAAAATTAAGAAGAAAATTTAAACTTGCCAGGAATGCTAAGGGATTACTCCAATAACAAAATATAATTTAAATATTTACTATTTAGAAAGAGGGCTGGTGGAATGGGATTTTACAAAGTTCCCAAAACTAAAATAAGAAAATACTTTTCAGTGTGGAAACAGATTGAAATTTGCCAGGTGGGTATATGTATCACCCTATACAACCACTAAGGTCTGTTCCCTGAATTTAAAAATGAATAATCAGTAAATGGGAAAGGAACTTCCCTAAAGATTCCTAAAATTATTATAAAAATACTTTTTGGTATGATACAAAACCAATTTTGACATTTACCAAGTCAATTGACATTCCCGGAGAGCCGAATGACATCTGAATGTATCGCATTCAGTAAGAAACATACGTGTGGTGTTTACCCCTTTTTGTTATTTTACCCTTTTATAGCATCATTATATTTAATTTTTGCACTTTTCGAATTTTTTAAATCTCTGTCCTTATTACCCTTTTAATCCTCTTTTTGTTAATTTACAACTTTTTTGAAATCCATTTGATTTAACTTTTAGACTTTTTTCCCTTTTCAACATTTTAACTCAAAAAATGTATCATGAATAAATCTGGATACTTCGTGTTAAAAAAGCGTAAAAACTGCAAAAGGGATTAAAAAAAGGGTAAAAATAAATCTAGCCTGTTATAAAAAAGGATAAAATGAGTAGGTGAAAAGGGTAAGAAGTTTAAATAGTATTAACAGGTTAAAATGGGCAGAGTGGCGATAAGAGAAACAATTCAAAAAGGGGTACAGAGGGAAAACGCTCAAAAAAGATAAAATTGATTAAAAGGGTTAAATGGCATAAAAGGCAAAAAGGCATGAATGGTGTTAGGACAAAAATTGTCCAAATGACAAAAGGGTAATAAGAGCAGAATTTTTAATAAAGGAGAAAGGGGTAGAAAGGGTAGAAAGGGTAAATTGTACTGAAAGGACAAAAAGGGCTCAAAGATTAAAAAGGGTAAACGGGTTGGAGTGGAAACTTAAAAGTGGTAAAAGATGCTAAGAAATTATTTTTAATTTGCATACTTTTTCCACCTCTTATCCCTTATACCCTAAGCTAGTACAATTTTATCCATTATTGCTCTTTTCACCTAAAATTGTTTTTAAACTTTTTATCCTTTTTCACTAAACCTATTTTTCAAAACATATGTTTGATTATATCTAGTTTTTACCCTTTTTCCCTTTTTAAACTCGTTTATATTTTTACCCTAAGCTAGGCCAGGGCCCGGGAAAAGCTGGGTACTTCAGGCTAGGTTGAAATATTTTTTAAAATGTTTATGAAAATTTATTAAAATTTTATAATTTAAGAGTGTTTATTGTGATTAAAAATATGTGCTCGTTATTGGAGTAAAGCTTAATTAGATACTAGCTGGAATGCCTAATATGACCTAATAAAATTTAGCAGTCTAATGGCATTTCCTTGGTTTTAAGGTTGATAATTTTATTTGCGATACATTTCAACATAAAACGAATCGTTTACATATTAAATAGCATATTCTGTTAGTAAAACATCTTTGGATACCATTTTAACATTACAAAACATCGATCATTTAATTTAACTCCTTAGACTCGTTCTATATAATTATATATATACATATATATATGTATATACATTTTTTTAAAGTCACCCATTTTCATAAGTTCAATCATCCTTTTGAATAAATAAAATGTACAATATTCCTAGCCTCATTGGTTTTTGAGTTACCTTCAATTCGTGGTATCATGATTTAAGGCGTTAAACTAATAATATTTAGATCTATGTAAAAATATACCCAAAGTGTACACTCTAAAAGTTTACTTTAGTAGTTAATCATAACTCATGTTTGAGATTACTATATTCCCTGGTTTACGAGCTACTATCCAAACCAGTGATCAAACAGTCTAGGACACATACTTAGAGGGAACAATAAATTATATTATTGGCCTATTAACATCACAGACGGGGGATCCTACGATTTAAGTCTTCAGCCTCGTAATGTATAAACGTATTTTTGCTCCCCGATTTTAACACTCTTTATTTTTTTCTTACTATTAATGTGAAGTTCCATATAAATATACTTATTAATATATTATTTTGATAAATACCCATACATATGGTGATGCGGTCTAATGCGTCAGGCTTGTAATAAATGTAAGAGTATAAATAAGAGCCTAATCTGCACATTAGCTTGTTTTTTTAAGTAATCATACCAAGTTTAAGTTTTTGTTTATGCTCCTATATTTTGAAGCAACCTACAGGCTTCTTAAGATGTCAGATTCACAATAAAATAAGAAATATTACTATTTTAAGTACGCAGCTCATGCCATATTTCTGCATTAGATTACATCTATTGTTTTACTGTCTCAAATATTTGGTCAGATGTTCAATCCATCAGACTCACAATGGAGGCTATTTTTTACTTTCTCGCTATCTTAAAGCTAGAGAAAGTATTGTGATCGTCAAACAATCGAACTCGAGATTTTGATGAATATCGACGTTTCATGACCCCCCGAATCCGAAAGAGTTGTTTTTGAATTTCCGTCTGTTTGTCTGTACCTCTGACTAGAGCCTAAACTATTTTACCGATTGGGCTAAAACTTGGTATCTAGGGTTTTCATCAGGTTTGCCCTAGGGGTTTTTTGAATTTGATATCCAGCCCTTAAATTAAAGGGCGTTTACTGAAGGGCAAAAAGAGAAAAAGTAGCTTATTCTCAAAATCGCCTCTAACCATTTTGATTAAATTTTATATCTAAACATTAATAAATATTCCAAACCAAATGGCTACTCCCAATATTTTGGCAAAATGAATTTAAGGGCTCCTATCTGATAGGTAAACTACTAATTTTTTTAATATCTCCGTAACTCTTTGAGATATGAAATTACTTATCATTACATAATATATATGTAGATATATTTATAATACACACATTTTATTCAAAACATATTTTTATAAAACCAATAGATTTCAAGCTATATGAAAATATATGTATTTCTTAACTTATCGAACACTAAAGGTAAAGTATTGCGACCGTAAAAAAAAAAAAATCTAACGTGAATTGTTGATGGATGTCGATGTCTCATGACCCCCTCTCCCCCTCCCCGAACCCTAAAAGCGGTCTTTGCAATACTGTATGTCTTTGTTTCTGTTTTAACTTGAAATTAAGAGTATTTTAATAAAGGGTGAAAAGAGAAAAAATCGATTTTTTCAAAATCGGCTCTAACGATTTTGATTAAAATTCGTATCTATGCGTTGATTAAAATTATAAATAAACTGGCTATTTTCATTTTCCCATGAAAATGATTTTAGGGTAATTTACAGAAGCTGAAATTTCCGTATCTCCGCAACTATTTGAGATAATAAATAGCTTATCATTGCAAAATTGTAGTACTATTAAAAACAAAACACTTTAATATGAAATATATTTTTATAAAACCAACAATTTCTGAGATATTGGCATCTATATTAGTATCATTTTCTGAGCTTTAGTTGTAAAGAGATACTTCTTAAATTTAAACGCAATAATTCTCCAATGTCATAGGGTAATTAAATATAAGTAGGTCTCTAAAATAGTTTATGTTATTTCTCCTTAAACCTCTTATGATAAATGTTTGTACAACAATGATATATCACCATTTTAGACTCAAAATTAACATTTTTTTGGTCAAAATTATTATAAATGAGGAATTTAATAGCAATGCGATGACATAAATATGTGCAACACCTAATAAAATATAGAACATTTTAAACTGAAGTCTAAACTTTAATACGAAGTGTTGACCCTTGTGGACCCAATATTGATCTTTTTATTAGTTCAAACATAAAAATAAGGACATCAATTATTTGAAAATAAAACTATAGATTTTAAAACCAGGACTCAAAAAAGTTTTGCACAAATTTAGTGCAATTTATGCTTGGGTTTGCTAGTGTATATTATTTTGTTTCACATATATTAAGACTTTTAAGTAGATATCTCTATTTTTACACAATAGAGTGAGAAAGTCCGTGCGGAGTTTCGTGCCATTTATTCTTAGTTACGTTTAAGTTTACCTTTAGGTGCGTTGCAGGAAATGTGAGGTAAAACAAGTGTTTTGCAATTTTCATTACAAAAGTTTTTTGGCCAAATTAAATAAAATGTTGCCTTAGTATAAATATAGAATTTAATTTTCTTCATATGAGGACATACAAATTTCTTTAATATCTCTAAACGATGTCTTGGAATTTAAAGATAACTTTTCTCTTCATTTAAAAGTTTATTAGATAATGCCACCACGCTCATGACAAATATTCAGTGAATGTTGATATCAACACGTGAAGAAAATTAAATTCTATGTTTGTACTGGAGCAATATTCTATTTATTTTGGGTAAAAAAACAATTTTGCAATAAAAACTGCAAAAACACTTTCCTTTTCTCACGTCCTCTTTCATCGCACCTTAAGGCTTAGATTTATTTGGTTTATATGATTTAAAGATACCCAGTGATTAGGTGGTCTCAGAATTCAGTCTCATAAAAAGGAGAATTTAAAAAATATGCCATAAGCCCGAGGTTTCCCTAAGTACAAATTCAAATATTCAAATTTTTATATTTATAAGTTTGGGGACTCCCCACAAGATTGGTTATCTGTCTTAAAGAGTCAAGTTTCCGATATACGTAAAAGTAAAGAAACTGTTCCAAAGATGCACACACACTTTTAGGTTTCATTAAGCTAGATTTTTCTTTTGTTATGATATACTCAAATTGGTGGTAAAATGGTCTAAGCTACTGTGTTCGAACTTGCGGCCCGTGGCCCAGATTTGTCACACACTCATTGAAACTGAGGCCTTCACTTTATTTTGCAGGCAAAAAAAAATTGGAAAACCTGGGTGCTAGTTGTGAAATAGCTAATGATTTAATTATAAATGTTTATTAAACATTTAATAAATGCATTTTATTATACATTTATTTGATTATTAAAAATATGAATAAATATATATAATTATAATGCTTAATGATTTAGTGAAAATATATGTATGTGTGAATGTGTCGTAATACATGCTAGGAAGATTAATGATCCTATTTTTGGCAGTAAAATTTGAAAGATTTTACCAACTAAAAATACAATTTGTTATAAGTATCAAAAATAATAGATTATTTTATTAAATTATGTTTGTAGAACTTTTTCTCCCCACGTCTTGCCACCCATTTGATATTACTAAATATTTATTCAGGCCGTGGTGTAATCTGATAATCAGTTTAACTTTGCCTTGTGATGAAAAACAGTTGACCATCATTGTACCTTCGTACTCGTAACGTCTATAAATGTAGAACACATATGCTTGGGTTAAGCGTGCATTCACAGGTTTCCTTAAATAAGTATTACAAGTTTCATCTTTCTAGGTTTCTTGATTTGGAGCTACCCTAACCAGTTGTCAAGCACTCTAAGGAGTTTATATCTTAATTTAGTTGGAAGTAAAAACAAGCATCGGAAATGCACACCCTCAGGTTCCCCTAACCACTCATGCCAAATTTAGGTTTTCTAAGTTTATTGGTATTGAAATTCTGGCGTCTACATACCAAAAAATCCACATTCTATTGTATAAATGACTTTCATAAGCAATGAAATACAACATTATTTTTTAATATATATTTTTGTTTAGTTTATAAACATTTCTCAAGCATATATGAGAACGTGAATTAAAATTAATATCATATTCATCCAGTATCATTTTCTGCAGGATGATTGTAGCTCGAGTCCCAGTCGGTTTACTAAGAATATTCTTTATTAGGTGGCTTGCCAACATCCCTATTTGCATATGTGGGCTTATTTTACTCTCCAAGTTATACCTTCCTCATCCCACCACCTAAGTGCGAATATGAGGATAAAATGGTCGGTCTGTAAGAAGTGTTTGATTAATTTGACTTGATTGGTCTCCATACAAAACATTTTATAGGAATTAATTAACCTTATATAGTTTAAACATATGAACAGCAAGGTAGACGATAAGTCTATTACAATGCAAATGAGATGAATCCTTTGTATCTCAAATTTAAATATTTAGATTTATTTAGAATCTCAAATCCAAATTTGAGCCCTAGAATAGTAATTAAAAATTTGCAATTTCAGTAAAAGTGAAAATATTAAAAATTCAAGTTAAAAATAGTTGTTTAAACTTGGTGCCACTGACAAATAATAATTTGTTTATCACATCTATTGCGTAGTAAACAACAAAGTAAACACTTTTTTTTAAAATAAAATTAATAATATTAACACAATTTGTTGTTTATTTGTGATTATTTTTATCCCCCCGAGTACGCAAGTTTATATAATTCCTTTTACTAAATGCTTAAAATTTTTATTTTTAACTAAGGTATTCATAAGTTGTATCTGAGATACTTTTTTGAGATTTTAAAGAATGTCTAAACGCTCGAATACTATAGTAATAGTTGATTGTAGACTCCAATTTATAGCTCATAACTATCATTCCTTCTTTATTATTATATTTTGTGTCCTTCTATCATGTGCGTAGAACCCAACAAAACATCAAAATGAAAGATACAAAAATTTCTCCATAGGGTTGGTGTGGAGAGAGCAAGATGAGTAGAAATGATGAGAAAAAAATATATTAACCGAGATACATTCCCAAGAGGCCTCTCTCATCAAGGATTCTGTTCACTAGAAAAAGAATTCTTTTCTCATCACTCTTCCTTTTGATTATCTTCTAGAAAAAAATAAATAAAAATATAATCAAGCGAGAGATAAAATTGTTCAGATATAAATTGTAGAGGAAGAAGTATGTAAATTTTCGTGTAGTTCATGTTGTTAAACTTCTATGAACATTGACACATACTCTCTCACACATACACACACACACACACACACACACACACATACAGAGCTCTTCCGTAGTCACTTTAGATGCCCGTGTAACTTTTCCTCTTGGATATAAAAGAAGGGGTTTTTGAAAAAAAAAGTTTGTTTAGTTTTTGGCAAACGTTAAAAATTGAAAGACTGTGTGTGTGTGTGTGTGTGT
>CABFWB010000715.1:0-106051 GCA_902151455.1 Timema bartmani | reverse complement strand
TTAATACACATCTTGTCAGAAGTGAAGGAAGTGTTTGGCAATCAGATAAATCTGTGCCGGGACCGAGGATTGAAACCCGGACCCTCAGCACAGAAGTCTGACACCTTACCCCTAGACCACCAGGTCACCTTAATAAATATAATAACATTTTCTTATATATATCTCTGTACTGATCTATACATGTATCTATATCACCTGCATCTGTGGTAATATTGCAAACCAGATGCCTTAGAACATGTTATGTGGCAGTGTGGCACTACCAGTAGCCAATTGACAAATAAGGCCCACGATCTCAGAAAATATAGTCTTAACAGTATCCTGGAGGCGTCTAAAGTGAAACCAATGGTGGCAAATGTGAAACAGCTAATGATTCAAATAAAAATCTTTATTTTAAAGGTCATTATTGCATGTTACTATGCATTTATAAGATTAATAAAAATATATAAAATGTATATATACATATATATAATGCTAAGTTGTTTTGTGAAAGTGTGTGTGCGTGCTTATTTCAAAATATATTTTTGGGAGATTAATACACATTTTTTTTGGAAGTTAAATTTCAAGAGTTCTACCAACCAAAAAATACAATTTATAGGCAAATATAAGTATTGAAAATAAAATATGTTAATTGAGTGTTTTTTGGTATATTTAAAGTTATTGGGTCTACGGTTTAAACTGATTATCAAATGTGGTCCTTGGGATGAAAAACCTTGGACAAACCTCTTCTAAAGCATCAGGATCGCAAAGTTACTTTACTTCTCGAATGGTTGGTCATTAATATGAAAACAATTGCTTGAGCCAATGGAATTGTGTGGCTTGGATAAAGGCCTTCCTTAAATATAACAATATACCAATAGATTGGTAGCAGTTGTTTTTTTCTGGGAAACATATGTATACATTCTATGATATTAAAAAATCAATTGACATCGCTTAGGCCCTTCTCAGATTATATAAGTGATACCATCATATAACCTATGTTGAAATTTTAATAATTTAATACAATTATCTCAATGATTAAAAAAAAAAGTTATTTACACAATAAACACAATATTAAAGAAGATTTCAAACAGTATTAATCTTTGGATCCTAATTCTTTTCATTCTACCTATAAATCTTAACTCTCGAATTTGAATCAGAATCTTTGAAAAAATAAATAACAAAAGAGGAAATAAAAATATATCATAATAATTTAAAATATAAAAATTAGTAATACGTAAAGGTTTTTTTGCTACAATGCATTCATTATATATATTGTTGAGTGTTAAATAATTATCGGTCTGGAGTCTGGTTAGTACGTTTGTTCTATAGCCATGTCGGGGATGAGACACAAATATTAAGTACTAAAGTTCTTTGACAAGTTCCAATTCAAAATTTAAAAGAATACATGGTTTGGATCTAGAATCCTATATTTTCATTAATTCTCAAATCTTGAATAAAATTTAAACGTACGTGATGGCATAAGGGTCCTAATTTGAGGACGTACATGAGAGGGCTAGAAGAAAAAACTCACAAAATCCAAAAAGTAAAATTTGGAAAATTCAAGGAGAACCTGTATTTTCTGTTTCCATTATCTTCCACAGATTTATCCATCAAATCTGGTGTAGATGAGCATTACAATTCAACTATTTCCTCAATAATATTAATAATTCTTTTTCTTAAGATTTACAGTTTAATTGTTGGATTATTTGAGTGTTGACTTCAAATCATGGATATTTTATGTAAAAATTACTTGGAGCCTTCATATACAATAAATAGAAGGCGTATATTTATAAAAAATTCATATTAAACTGTTTCTTCGTCTGTTATTATTGTATCAAACCGTAAGCTGATTTTGTCACGTCACCTAGGTACATCACATACAGGCATGATAGCATAAACTAGGAGAAAGAAAAATACAACCTTCACAGAAAAAAAAAACATGCATGTACCAAATAAAATAACCTAAGTTTTTATTTGAAAAAATAAAAATAAAATAAAACACACGGTTGGAAGTCGGGTCGAGGTGCTAGTAAGAGAGAGAAAAAGATTGAGGGGGGGTGGCAGGGTTACACGTGCAACAACCCCCCCTATACCCTTCTCTCAACCCTTAACCCTCTAGAAACAAGTTATACGTGTATATATATGGTGAGGTTGTTGCAAATTACCGTCCGAGCTTCAAGGCCCTAGACCCCGGGAAAAAAAAAGAGGGTCTCCAGTCCATCTCTACCCCCTTTAGGGGTGGCGTAGGGGTGAAGAGAGGCTAAGAGGGGGTTATTCTAGATGCCTCTACACTCTTGCTATGTTGCTGTAGCACATATATATATTTTTAACTTTTAAATGTGTAGAAGCATTCCCTAGACATTGCCTTTAGTTAGTTGTATTTACCTTCATGCAAGCAGCTATTTTTTATTTTACTTTACTACGAACTGAGGGTTGGGAGTAAGTAGTATCTCACCCACCCACCTGGAATCACCCTTTTGAATAGATATCGGGGGATACGGTTGTCAAAAAATTTGTAGCTCTCTATTCTAACACTACTATGTTTGTTAGTAGAATTTTAGTTTCCTAAATCTAGACCATACTTACTCTTAGCATGCTAATTATATTACCTGTCAGATTTTTAAGATAAAATAAGTAATTATTATTTATATATGACATGGGATAAAGACATTTTTTTATATAATCTATGAGCATCTTTGTAAAATTGTTCTGGCTTCCATGCACCATGTGTTAATACACGTCGGAGCCAAACGCATTTTAATTACGCTTATGATGTGCGACTATGTAAGATAGAATCTAACATGTGTTTATCCGAATTTTCGTGAAATTAGAGTATGAACAAACTTTGAGAAAAAAAATACTTTCAGTACATTCAGCTAGTATTCAAAATCTGGCCCTCCCATCACAGGCAGTCTAGATTAGACAAGCCCGTTCTTATTTCCGTGTGCCCACCGATTAAAATATCTGTGCAGAAATGGACAGTTGGCAAATAATATTTCATATTAATAATAATGAAAGAAAGGAAGCAGCTACTTATCAAGAGAGTCTCCAATATTCCCATCCAAGACTTGTATCAACCATTTCATCTCTTATTTAAATTGTTTTCCCCTTTTTTCATCTCTTGAGATTGCATGCATTCCCTCGTTAAAAACGGGAATAAAGCACCTTGAGGTGGAAAGCGGAGAGAGTGATCTAACCTCTTAGAGAAGCGGCCTGAGCCAGCTAGGTCGGCCATTTGCATAAATAGCTCCTGATAGCTTGAGCCATTCTTCTTTTGGGGACATCCTTTTCAATCCTCATACACACGCCGCTGGAAAATATGTTTAGGGGTGAGGGAGATGGCCTGAAAGGGTTACAGGGATGTCCTAGTGTCTTCTTTACTTTGTAGCGGAGCAACCAGTTCCTATGACCATGCAATTAAGGTGGGGATGTAAGGAATGCAAGAAAAGGCCAGTGATCTTGTAGTTTTTTTTATAGAAACACTTTTTTTTAGCTAAAATAAATAAAATATTGATTAAGTAGAAACACAGAGTTTAATTTTCTTCAACAGTTCTTGAATATCTGTCATGACCATAGCAGCATTAGATGACACACTTTTTAAAGGAAGAGTCAAAAATGTCACTAAATCCCAGGACACCTTTGACTGTTGAGGTCACGATTTAAAAAAAAATCAAAGCATATTTTTGTACAAAATCAATATAAGATTTATTTTTACCAAACAAAATATTTTGATATAAAAAAACTGATAAAACACTGACCTTCACTCTCGTTTCATACATCGACACCTAATGGGGATTGAATATAGGATCTAAGATAAACATGGTTTCATGAGAGCATGAATATAAAATAATAAGTAATTGTTAATTGATTGTTAGTATACATAGCTAATATAATTTCCTAGTACCAGTATAAGGTTTGAGGTGTTTCTCTCTTAGGTCTAATTGACTTGAAGTTCTATGTCCCTGCCTGTGTATGTGTTCGTCTTATTACCAAGATATTTGAATTTCTGCTGCTTTTAATAATAATTAGTAATAGCAGCAGAAATTCACAATTATTACTGTTAAAGACCTAGGTTAAGTGAGTTTGTTTACGTAAAGAGTGGGGAAGTGTAAATTACCTGTGTGAATTGAAAAATATTAATATATCCCTTTAATTTTATTAAGATAATTTTCTATATATTATTAATATTTTATTTTATTTTTAATATGCACTCGTTTTATCCTTTAAATCATTTCTATTTGACACGCACATGCCTATATCATTCTAACCCAAAGTTTAAATAAAAAATAAATAAAATTATTTGAGAGAGAGAGAGAAAGATAAAAAGACATAAAAACTAAGGGATGGAGCGACAGAGGGATGGACGCACAGAGGGAAGACCAAAAGGAGGAATCGACAGACAGATGGATGGACGCAAAGATGGACAGACAGAGACATGGAAAGACAGAGCAATGGGCCGATAAGGGGGTGGACACAGAGATGGACAAATCGAGAAATAGACAAACAGAGTCATGGATAGACAGAGAGATGGACAGACAGAGGGATGGACAGACAGAGGGATGGACAGACAGAGGGATGGACAGACAGAGGGATGGATAGACAGAGGGATGGACAGAGGGATGGACAGACAGAGGGATGGACAAACAGAGGGATGGACAGACAAAGACATGGACAGACAGAGGCATGGACATAAATAGAGATGGACAATCAGAGGGATGGAGATACAGAGGAATGGATAGACAGAGGAATGGACACTCATAGAGATGAACAAACAGAGGGATGGACATAAATAGAGATGGACAATCAGAGGGATGGAGATACAGAGGAATGGACACACTTAGGAATGGAATGACAGAAGGATGGACAGAGAGATAGCCGGACAGAGAACGAGGGATGGACAGAGAGATGGGCAAAAAAGAGATGGACATAAAGAGGGTCAGTCATACATACATGGGCGAAGACCCCTTATTTTTAGAGTACCTGAGGCACATAAAACGGCAAGATCCATCATGATCTAGAGGTCCACAACTTTAACGATTACAATACCATACCTTTATGAGAAAGTAAAAACCATGCTGGTGTCACCCCAACGATAATTTCAGTGGGATACTTTTGTAGGCCTATATGTTCCCCCTCAACTCTCCCCTAAGCTTGACACCTTCTTAAAAGCATCCTCGTAAGACTGGATCGACAGGGTCAAGCTATCAAACAAAGGTCAAACACTTCCATCCCCCTTCCTGGCATCTTCTTACCTTGGGAACATCAGTTATAAGACAACCCACTCCACTGATGAACTGCAGAAACAAACTCAACCAGATGAATCGTTTCATACAGGATAAAATCGCTATGCAAAACAAATAAAAAATATGCATTTTGAATAGTGTGAATTTATGTGCATGTTTCAGTATAGCCATTTTATTTCACATTTAGCTTCAATAAAAAAATATATATTAATTTTAAGGTATCACTCATTGGAAGCCACCTTTACATGGCATCAAATTCGTCTTGGGTTGGTTTGCTGGTGACAGGTAGGTCAGGGTTTGAATTCTGGTCTGGTATTCTGAAGGAGCCTAAAAAATTGTTTCCCACTCTCTCGTTATACAAGCGAATGCGGGTACATTATATATTAAATTTGCTTCTCTATTACTTACACCATTAGTGGAGTCAAATTTGGATTGACCTGACAAGTAGTAAGATGAGTTGCAAAAAATAAATTAATATGCGTTTAAGATAGATTTTAAATAAGGACCAGATTCATTTAATTACATAGTGTAGAAATAGACCATATGATTTTTTTAAATATCTAGATATTATGGAAACAAAATAGAATCCTATATTACTTCACTATCCATTTTTAATTTAATTGATTTTTAATCCTTTTTCTGTTAGGTAAATTGATGTTGTATAAAAATCAAACAAGCTGTATTTAAATTTAAAAATTACCACATTATGGTGACAAAATAAGTTATTATAATACCCGACTATAAATATTTATTTGAATTGAATTTTATTTATTTTTCTGTAAGGTAACTTGTTGGATTTATATTAAAAACCAAACTTACTGTATTTTAGGAATTTCCGCATATGTCGTTGTATGATATAAGGAGTAGCTCTCAGCAAACTAAATATCTGGTGACTGGGAGGTTGGAGACAGAATTCCGTTTGATTATATGGGGGATGCGTTTTACTCTAAGGTTTCCTAGCCCCCCCTCTCAGAAAACATATTTACAATTTCTCTAAATTCTACAAGACTCGGCCCAGCTCATAAGTATAAGTAAAATAATTGGCATGACACAATCGCTTAAAACTTTATCAAATTGTGTATTAATGCTTCAAAGAAAATGTATATAAATATGCTTTCAATAAACTACTCTCAAATAAGCTTTCCTCACATCATCCAGTGAATCACAATAAACACTATTTATATGTAAATGTTAAACATTATTACACTCCTAACCAATTTCAAGTTTTACAAAAATAAGTTGTTTAAAAAACACTATAAAATTATTCGTGATTTTTATTAAAAAAATACTTTCTTATTTATATAGAAAACTAATTCTAAGTTAGCCATTTTTAGCTCAATATTTAAGGCCATGTGCTAACATTCTCAAACTTTCTACAATTTGTAGAAGGTAAACTACACTAAAATTAATGTTTAAAATAAAAGGTTTATTGGTACTTATAATGTAAAATAGTCCCTCTAACTACACTAAAATTAATGTTTAAAAAAAGGTTTATTGGTACTTATAAAATAAAATAGTCCCTCTATTGAGTCTATACCAATTTGAGCAAAATTTCGTTAAAGGTATTTTCAAAGAAATTCAAATTTTTGAAAAGTCAGTCATTAGTAACCTATTATAAAATTAACTTTTTTAAGCAAAACAAATATAAATATATACATACAATTATCTATAACGTAAAAACTTAAGATTTTAACACTAAGAACAAAATGACTGGAGGTATTTTTTTAAATATTAAAATAAAAATAACAACAGTTGTTTGTTAACTATCCTTAAAGGAATTTTCACCTCCAAAACAAGAATACAGGGTTGTTATTTGTCATGTAAAACACTCCCAAAGTTCTAAATTGGAACCGAATAAATACATAAATTGATAAACAACGAGTTTTTGAAATATAAATTATTACTTAATAAACTTTAAACGAAATGTTGTAAAAAAACTATACAGTGGAATTTCTCACTAAAACACTCCCATAAGTAAACAACCCTCAAGGATTTTTTTACCAAAAAACCAATGATACAGTACTAGTAATCATGTCAAACAAATTATAGATACGCATTTTAAACAATAATCTTAACAGATATTTATGAATAATTTGGAATCTAAAATAACCACTCATCATATTATAAGTACTTTTAATTTGAGTGTTGGGGTAAAATATATCCTTAGTAATAGCCTAATAAATCTAAATATCAAGTTTAAACAAGATTCATAAAACTGTTTACTTTAAAATATGTGGCCAGGGACAGAAAGACAGACAGACATACATTACGACAAAAATAATGGTAAAAATCCTCTCTTTTCTGGGTTTGGGGTCACATAAAACGAGATTCATCATAACTTTGAGGTCAATTTTTAAAAATTATTACAATACTTTCTCTTATTATGAAAAAGTAAAAATAGTCCAAACGGGTAATAAGACACGTAGAATAAAGAGTTTATATTTAAAAAATCACAATACTCTTAATAGATACTAAAACTAAATGAACTGAGGTCTATAATCACACGTACAAAAATCTTTATTAGTGGATCCAGTAAACAAGATATAATATTTTTTAAACATTGTTATTTATAACTACTCTCTAGCAAGAAAGGTCTGTTTTGGGGATGGATGTGTGGATACGTTGATACAGAGTAGAAAAGCCAAGGAGGAATGTCTGTGAGGAACCGATTTCACACATGGAAATGCGCAGTTTGAATAATCACGCAGAACAAATCAAGTGGCCCTCAGTAAAGTCAAGAGAAATTATATCAAGGACATGCTTGAATAGGCTGAAGAAGAAATAAGACTAGAAAAATGTACTGAAAAGTTAATTTCTTCAAGTGGGGCTACCAGAGCCGAAAGAAGTTCATAAAGGCCAACCATGGTTGAGTCCTGACCAACAAACGTCCCATCTCTGAGAGTTGGAAATAATAGTTCAACATCCCCCTCAACTGTGAAGTACCCAACCAGCTATTAGATTTTCAAGTCTTAAGTACAGCAGACCCAGACTACCCACTACCCATTCTGGATGAGATTAAGAATCAAGTAATGAGGCTAAGGAATAACAAAAGTCCAGCTGAGGATAGGGTCCAGACTGAAATCATTAAAGAGCAAAGAAAGAGAGGCTCAATGAGAGAATTCACCAACTGATTGAAATGGTCTGGACCCGAGGACATTCCATAGGACTGGAAGACACTGATGATCTGCCCGATACATAAAAAGGGTGACAAAATGAATCGCTCTCAACATCTGCTACAAGATCATTTCAAACTGTCTCCTTGACATAATCTAGACCATAGTGGAAGTACTTATCGGTGAGTACCAGGGTGGATTTAGGAAGATTCCACCCATAGGGGATCATATTTACGTGCCGAGGCAGCTAACCGAGAAGATGTAGAGGCATTGCGAATACTTGCATGTGCTTTTCTTAGGCTTCAAGAAGGCATAAGACTGCATTCACCGTGGGTGGGGGGCTGTTTAGTTGCTTAATCTAGACGGGAGTACCCAGCAATCTCGTAAGCCTGGTGAGAATCTGCCTGGATGAGACGAAGGGCAAGGTGAAAATCGGGAACCAACTCACGAAGAGCTTTGACATCGTTATGGGGCTGAGGCGAGGAGATGGTCTGTAGTCAGCGCTGTTCAACATCGTTCTGGAGAAGATTGTACGGGAAGATTTCCACAAGGATTTCGGTAGGACAATGGTTGAAGGTTGGACCATTACACAATTGACCTACGCCAACGACGTTACCCTGTTGGCCATATCCAAGGAGGAGCTGATGTGTATGAGTTAGGCTCTGGAGGCAGCTGCGAGCATGATCAAGCTTCTTGTGAACAAACTGAAGACCAAATACCTACAGCTGAATCAAGCCATGCTGGTGCAGGGAAAGGACTCCTACCACTGACAGTCGGTAACTGAACATACAAAAAGGTATATGAGTTCAAATACCTAGGAGAAGTTTTTACAGAGGATGTGTCGTGCAAGAAAGAGATCAAGGCAAGTATCCAAGCCGGAAATCACAGTTACTACAGTCTCAGTCAATTAAACAAGTCGTGTAGTCTGTCGAGACTGTTCAAACTCCAATATACAAGACGTTTATCCAACCCATTGTGCTATGAAATAGCGAAACGTGGAATGTCCGGAAACAGGACTACAACAATCTCATTGTTTATTTTAAAAGAAAGTTCCACGGAAGATCTTCATTCTGATACAAGACGCGACCATGGTAGATTGGTGCTCCTAGTACAATCAAGAGCTGGAAGAATTGTACAGCAGCTCGAACATCGTTGGCCTTATGAGAAGAAAATCCCTCGGGCTAACAGTGAATGCTCATCATTGTCCCGTAAGGCTACTGGATATTTTTCCCCGTGGAAGGAGACCATTGATTAGGCCCAGGAAAAGGTGGAGCAATGGGATCCATGAGGACTTAATGCAGATTGGAATAGGGGTTGATTGGATTCAAAGAGTATAATACATGAATGTGTAGTAGCACATGGTTCCCTAGGCCTGATCACGTAAATGTTAAAGTAAAAAGCCTTAGGTAGATCCAAATCTTATGACCACCAGAACTAAAGTTCGCCACTCAACCCTATTTTGAGACCCCTCCATCCAATTCCTAGACTGACAACCCAATCTACATCAAACATATTTTCACAACATCCTCCCATCTAAGTATTTGCCTACCAATAGGTTTTGTTATTTTAGTTTACCCAACAATAATTGTTTTAATGCCTGTCGTTCCCCATACTATCCATATGGCCTTCTTTTTTAATCATTTGCACGTTGATTATCTCAATACGTAAAAAAATATTATCTTTCTGTATCTTTGATTCCGTTGGTTTGTTTTCAATGATCTCAAAAAATACCTATCGGTTCTACTCCTTATATTTAAGAATACAGAATAAGCTATATACTATCACGTGATCTCAATATCGAGCGAAACAGTGTCGAAAAAACCACCTGTTAGTGTGGTTATAATTGCGTTTTATATTTATAACATTTCAATTAAATTAACTACTAGTATGTGCAGTTTATTTGTAAGTCTCCTTGGTATGGAGGCGTTGTAAAACATAAACAGACCTGTTATAATCTCCTTGGCAAAGATGGTTTTGGAGGTATAAAATCAATAATTTAATTAATTCACTTTTGAAGATAAATAAAGTTTCTTTCACAATTAACAAATACACTTGAGTAAACTGTCACCTGTCTTTTGAACTTTGATTGACAGTAAATCATAGGTTTTTATTCATACGTAGCACTTACCTAATAGTAAACTATGCATAACGTAAAATGAACAATTTAAAAATTGAAATACCAGTTATGATTAAATGTAGTGATTAAAGTCTAATAACAGTGCCTCGACGTAAGAGAGAAACTTTTAGCGCGCTTTCATTTTCTTCTTAGATTTAGGTATTTCTCGATGGTTTATCCTGTAAATTAGGTCTATTTTCTTCAGTTTGTCTGATGGTAAATTTAAATTATTTATATTTGCTTATTCAAGCATATGTGTATGAGAACAATTTTTAGCATGCTTACATTCGCATATAATTATTTTTCAGATATTTTGTGGTTTTCCATTTAAATTGTGTTTTTTTAGTTTGGTACTTTTGAAGATAAATTATTTTAAAAAATGTGTCTACAAGCTAATTGCACTTAATAGAGCCAATGTTAGCGTGTTTTCACTAGCGTATTAATTTTTTTCAGGGATTTTATGGCTTTTCGTATACATTATATTTATTTAAGTTTATTTATTTGTTAAATAATTTAAGCTATTTTGTTGAAGTTTATTTTAACATTTTTCCAAGTAGTGTAGCCACCTTCATCACTTGCATTTGTTTCTTAAATTTAGTTTTTGTTAAGTTAGTTTACAGTTTTGAGTGTAAATTAGTTTTATTTAGTTTTGCTTCTTTGATAGTAAATTATAATAATTTATTTTTGTGTTCTTTGCAATAATGCTTTCACGCAAGAGAGGCGCTGTTAGCATGCTTGCATTTGTGTCTTAAATTTAGGTATGTTCTCAGTAATTTTAATTTGTGACATGTGAATTAGATTTATTTAGTTTAGTTTCTTGCTACTAAATAAACAGCACAATTGTATATGGTGTGACAGGGTTCTTACTATAGAGTGTTCCTTTCATTTAACTTCATTTTTAATTCTTAGATAATACATCTAAACTTAAAGTAAAACTCAAGTTTCTTAAGTGCAATTTTGTCGATTTTTCTATTTTCCTAAGTAGTATAAACGAAAAGAATACCAAATAATATATTTTTAGAATGTATGTTTGTTTATTTGTTCGTGGCCAGTAAACTCAAAAAGTGCTCAAAGGATTGAGACGGGACTTCTTCTATCGACCGTCTTATTTTTCATGCAATCATGGTAAGCTATACTTATACCATCACGATAGCTCATCCGCAAGAGAAGTAATAGCAATAAACCTCGTGTAAGCAGTAAACATTCGTTGCGGATGATATTGAGAGTACATATGATTTCAAGTGATATGAGCAGGGATATGGAGTGGGAGGGGTTAGGGATGAGTTCACTTTTATTCGTAAATCTTCGTAAGCATATAAAACATTGCTATCATATAAAGTTTTATGATTTTCTATAATTTGAAGTTGTAGAATGTGTTGCTGTATTGTCAATAAGTAGCAAAGCCACTGTCAAATGTAAGTTCTTAATGTTATGACCCACCTCGGTGGCGTAGTTGGCTAACGCGCTATTCATGTTGAGCTTGACTGCTGAGGACGGGGAGATCGAGGCTCGAAACTCAGTCGGGTGAAGTGGGGTGGTTTTTCCTAAAAAAAATTCACTCTCCCTCCACGCAAATGATGATTCACTTCCTATAAATTCAACCTCCTCAATTCATAATCCATTAGCTTAATTAGTACTTAAGCGTATACACCGAACGGGTAGTAAGACGCGGTGCTAAATAATAATAATAAATAATTAATGTTATGTTTGGGAATAGATACAATCTAAGAAGTTCTTCATTGCATAGCTTTCGCCAGTATTTATTTTCAATCCCTATTAGGCCCCCATACCAGCACCTTCTTATCAAAAATGGTTAATTTTTATCTTAGTACTAGTTGCCAAGCTTCACATCTGAAAATAAAAGCGGGTATCATTGAAGTTTTTTATATTCTCAGACTATTATTTCGGTATATAATACAAGATGACAAAAGCTTACAATTCAGAACAATAACAAGAAGTCTACATCAATTCTGTTTGTGACATTCTATTGAATTTCATTTCGTTGGCACAGTTGGCAGGTATTTACATTTGTCAATTTCTTAAAAGAACATGTTGTTTGTTTATATGAATCCATTCCTTGGGAATACAGGGCTTCGAAATACATTGTTTTATGTGTCAATCAGTATAGTACCTTAATTGTCCACATAGATACGTTTAAAAAAATATTTTTTGTTTAACTGAGAGAAATATAAATATTTATGCCAATATTTTATTTTTTATTATTTTTACATGTATTTTTATTTAGCACCGCATCTTACTACCCATCTGGTTTATACGCTTATGTGATAATTACACTAAAGGTTTTAGTGATGATAAAGGTTAACTTTAAGAGGAATTGTACCTAAATTTGCGGGTAGGAACATTATGGATAAACAAGCCTCAGTACACTTAACCTAAATTTTAGTCTCAATCCTCCCGTCATCGGAAGTCTAGTTTAATGAAAATGTATGACCTATGATGAGGTAATTAGACCTTCTGGCCACCGAAGTGTATTTAATAATATTACTACTATTTAAAAAAATATTAATGTTTTTTATATGAATAATATTTTTCTACCCGAATTGATGATAACTATTGTTTTAACCCAGAGGTGCTATTCTCACAATATTAATGATTTCTGATGTCAAGATGATCAGGGTGTGAATCCTTGTGAAATGTAATAATGGTATAATTTTTTTTAATAGTTTCCCATTCTTCCTATACATATTTGAGTATATTTCCTCTAAATTCCAGCTTCCTCCCCCCTTAACCATTGACATAAATACACGTACATCCCTAAGGGGTAATAGAACAATGTGCATTGAGGAAAATTAATCTTTGCAATACATCAAATTTAAAATCTAATTTAGACCTATATATATAATTCTAAAATCTTTAAGCTATATATATATATATATTCAAACATTTTCAAATTAAACTAGATTTTACGTACATTACTGGTATATATATTGTGAAATTATTATTCTTTATGATATATTTTGAAGATCTAACAAAGATAGAAACAGATAATAAATAATTACAACTGTAATCGTAGAGGACACATCAGAATATAGAATTATTTTCATCAACAATTGCTTAGTTACGAACCATATTTAATAATCATGATAGTTTAATTTGGATAATATTTCCTTAAATGGAAATTTTATATTCATATTCACTAATGCATTTATTGTTTGATTATTTTGCAGTTTGGAAGCTCTCTATAGTAAATTAAAATGCACAATTTAAAATAATTAAAAATATATCTGAGAGTGGTATGTATGTATTGTGAATGTGCTGAATTCGTTATTTAAAAAAATGCCTGGGAATGTATATTTTCACAGATATTAAAGTTTTACCAAACAAATAGGATTTGTATATATTTACCAATGATTTGATTAATTTACCTATGTAGTGTGGTTAATGTTTGTTAAATGAACTGTATCCACATCCACATTTACCAGTGATTTTATCAAATACGTAACAAACATATGGTGACCAGCTTGTAGAACATAAATCTAAACTAACCAAACCTAACCAAGCCTAATCTAACCAAGCCTTATCTAACCAAGCCTTATCTAACCTAAGCTACCATCAACTAGCCTATACTTGCATAAACTAACCTAACATATTCATGACTTATTGACGTGACATATTAACATTCACCAGTGACTGATGGTAAATTTTTAAAATGTTTAACGATTATGTGAAATAGTAAATACCTTGTTTACATTTACTACCTTAACTAGTGACTTTGTAAAATCACCAGTGACTGTAAACTCATCACATTCAGCACATCCATGGTGGCATACATAGGACCTCATTTTAATAAACCAATTAACTAAAAAGATTTCAACTAACATTTTTAATCTAGTAATAAATAGCTTGTTTTACTAATTAAATTAATGTCTAAGTTAATAAATATATTCCAAATTTGTCTTATGATTACTATCATCATTATTTCATATTTTTTCTGTTATTATGCTTGTAAGTTATATAGTTGTAAATATTTTTAAGTGGAGCCCTTTATCAGCAAACAAACTAAAATAAATACTTAGATAGTATTTATTAACATCTGAAACTAATTCTAGGAATTGTAATGTTCAGTAAACTAAACAACATATACACTGGTATTCAAACTTACAAATTCAATTAACTCGTGACATAAACCTTTAACACACAACACTAGCATCAGGAATTGTAATATTTGGATAGCAGAGTACACATCACACAATAATATTTATGACATTCCAAACCAAAACTATAGGTAAGTTGACCTGAAAGCAGTAGTCAGAGCATTCCTACGCAAACAAGAGCAAGGACGGTTGATTATAATCTAAAGTACACACGTCTATTGATCTAAGGGTCCTGGGTTTGATTCCTGACATGGCCAAAGAAATTGTTAATTGGTTAAATAGGGTTTTCTCCTTTTAAGGAGATTAATTAATGGGTGATGGCTGGATGTTGAGTCTGTTTTAAATGTAAGATATTTTGTAAATCATGTGCTGATATAATCGGTTGGTTCAGAAAATTCTGGTTAACTTATCTCAAATAAATGAAAGGAATTACAGTACAAATCTTTATGGGAGCTCCACTACTCCAAAAATAGTAATTATAAGTTGCACAACATTATCGTGGACTAAAATAACCAACTTAAAATCCCAGTATAATACATTATTAAGATTTTTGTTAAAATCTGAAGATTTCTTATGGTACTTAAATTGCAACTTAAAATATTTTCATATATCTATGTCAACTTATGTGATATTCACATTTTCCTTTAAAGCTACCATAAAATATTGAAATAAGGAGAATATTCAACCCTGAATAAATGATGGTTTTGGATCTTCTATGTGTTCCAAAACTCTAAAAATGTGGGTTTGTTAGTCACCCTGAACATAGGGCTATAGTATAAAAGTTTGTCTTAGGCTATTTTTTTCAAACTTGAAATTTAGATTTTATATGATCATATATTGAGCATAAATATAAATTTTAATTTTATATCTTAAATTATAGGTAGTTTAGCATTAACTTAGTTTTGAAAAATTGATATAATTTTCCGAAACATCTTTAAATATCTCTTTTAAAATGAGTATCTCGGGGATGTCTTACCACATGATAAATAGAATTGTATACGTGTTTTAGGAGAACAATAATTTATTCAACGGTGATTTACTGATGGTTATTTTGAAAACTTAAAAAATGTTTAAAAATGGCTCTAACAATTATTTATATATTGAGAAATCTCCAAATGAGTGACTAACCAGATATTATGTTTTATTTAGAACAATAAATTTAGGGGTGACATTTTTGATTTTTTTTCCATACCATGATTGGCTATATTATGATAAACTATATACGTTAGTGTCATACTATTATGTTATAGATAGTATCAATACCGATAAAATAACACTAGAACAAATGTTATATTTCTCTATCAATGTCATCATAAAAAAAAGGATGTTTTTATTTTCCAAGCATAATATAATTGCCATTATCCTACCATATCTAATCCATAGCTGGAATAAAACCTATTCCAATGGATGCTGATTACAAGATTTATTAAACAAATAAAACCAATATCAACATTTGTTTGGATAATTTCTCCCAAAATCATGAATCCAAAGGAGGGAGGATGGGCAAATTCTCCCCCTTAATCATTGGCCCGAGGTGTACGTGGAGAACGGGTCGGAGGGTGAAGAGATAACGGGTAAGGGGGGATGGGGTAGGGGCTAGAGCCAGCAATGGTAGTACAATAGCCAGAACTAGTTGGGAGCTCCTCCTGACAGGTGGCGTCACAGAATGCACTCCACTCTCCATTTGTAAATGTATTGTACAGTCAGGTACACTAAAACTTCCGCGAACATTGTGATTGAAATATAATGTGAATGTAATTATTTGAATAACTATATCCCCCATATACATTTAGTATTTAATAATAGGGTTATTAAATTATTTATTTTCCCTAGACAATTATTTTTAAAATAATTTTAATCAACTCTTTTTGAAACAGGAGAGGGGCGATATTTTGGCACACAGTCATACATTAGATCATGTGTGGTGCTGGCATTTATATTGTCCTGTCGGACTGGACATGTGTGTGTATGTGTAGGAGACAGACACAGGTAGGACCAGAGAGGTGTGAGCTGTACCACTTGGACAACGACATGCTAGAAGGGTCCAAATGACTTCTCAGCTCACATAGTATGCCAAATTTGGCGGTTTCCGAGTGGTCCAAGAAGGTTGTTGGGAAGCTGGATTAACAAAGGATTAAAATTTTCTATGTAAATCTAGATTAATAATTTCCCTTGCCTTGAAGCTGTTGTGGCTACATTTCTTAGCATGTCATCTCTTCAGTCCTTCTTCTTAGAATAGTTCATAAATAATAATAATCGGGAAGTCATCCTTATTAAATTCGTTTTTTTACTGATACATAAATTTTGTAATTAATTCAAGTAGTGTAGACCGTACTTTATGATATTAAACCTCACAAAATTCAAGACTGTCCAGATATTTAGAGTTATAAGATGACTGTCCCCCTTTGAAAGATTTTTGATTGAATCATGGCATGGTAAAAAATATTGTGAACATATGGTGTAGACATAGTTGAGTTGAGTCACCATTCACTATAAGTGCATTCCCAGGTGTTAATTATCCCAATACTAATTTAAGCGCAGGCAGATATAATTTCTGAAATGCTACTAAGTTGGTAGGGCGTCTGTCTACTAGTCTGAAGAACCCGGGTTCCATTTTCTTTAGTGCTGAAATTGTTACCATTATTGATATTGGATTTCTCCCCATTTTCTCAATAATAAGTTGAGAATGGTTGTTTTGTGTAAAAGAGTTAAGCCAGATATTAATCACGTGGTAGTATGATCATTTAGTTTGGATAATATCTGGTAAAATTTTTTCACAGCGTCTTATCCCCTGTCCAGGATATCCAAATTTAATTACACTAATGGAAACAGTAAAAGGAATGTAAAACTCAGGAGGTACAAAACCATTTTACCTGTTCTCCATGGGTGTGAAACGTGGTTTCATACAATACATAACAAAAATGAGTTTAGGGTGTTTGAAAACATGGTACTTGGGAATATATTTGGTTCAAAAAGGGATAAAGATACTGGTGAGTGAAGGTGGTTACATATTGATGAGTTACATACTCTGTAATCATCACAAAACATTGTTAGGATAATAAAGTCTCGTAGATTACGGTGAGTGGGGCATGCAGCAATTATGGAATAATCTAGAATCGTGTAAAAGGTACCAACCAGCAAACTTAATGGGAAGAGACCATTGGGAAAACCTAGAAGCATATGGGAGGATAAGATTAGAATGGACTTGAAAAAGATAGGGTGTAATGATGTGGACTGGATTTAACTAGCTCAATATAGGTGGAGTATTTTTGTAAGTACGGTAGTGAGTTCTGAAATTCCTAATGCCATATAGTAAGTAAGGGAGACGGGAAGAATTAGATCAAATTTATATAAAATACTTTTGTATTCTCGTAGAGCAAATAAGAAACTTTTGTTTAAATAGCACCCTCAGCACACACTACTGAGATTAAATTCTCGATCTCCCACTCATCAGCAAACCCGACTAGAAGAGTTTGATCTTCAGTCCATAAGACCACAAATCAGGTTTGCAAGTTAATTACTCTTGATTAAAAAACCGCATGTATTAAATCGATAGAATATATATTCACTAAGGATTTGAACTTTATCTGAGAGTCAAGGATTTATTAAAAATCTTGATACTATGTAGGATACACTGTGCCCTGTGTAAGTATTCAAAAACAATAAATGGTTAGGCACAAACATTCTTTTACATTTTACAGTGCTATTATTTCGGACCCAGGTTCTATATTCTAGTTAATATTACCAACTTTAGGAGAAAACTCCTCACATTACAGTGTGTCTTGTGAGTATGACAGTTATGACGTTTCAAAACTACTAAAACTAGCCTCAACTATCTTAGATGTAATGTTGTGACCCTGATACAATTAAACCTTTTTTGTTTGAGGAGGTCTGTGGTTCTAACATGATATTTTGATCTCAAAGCTTTGATATTTCAAGTGAAGGCCTTTTAAACTAGCTAACTTCTACTTATCCTAATCTTTTAACATTAAAAAGGCATGTTAGTACCTTTAATCTCCATTTTGACGTTAACCATATTTTGAAATTAAAAAAAAAATTCTCTCAAATTAACACAGAATTTCTGGACGTTTTAAACTTGTCAGGGTAGGTGGCTTCCTTAATAGCATATAGATTTTTGGTTTTAGCACCACGTCTTACTACTTGTTCAGGTTATACATATATAGCAATATAGCAATGGGTGCTTGCAAAATTTGCCATCCTGCGTGGCTGGTAGACATTAACTGGGCTAAAAAAAAATATATATTGAGAACTTAAAGCTATTTTTATACCAACTACATTTATTTAAAATTAATATTTACTTATTATGATCTTTTATATGATTACAGGCTCATATTTAATAAGCTAGAAACGCACAGTCAACTTTTTAGGAACCCAAATTCCTTTAGGTTCTTTTATGAACAACCTGATATACCACGATACTGGAGAACTGAAACACCCACCTCGGTGGCCACATTGTCTAAGTAAGCTTTCATCCCAGATAAATGACAGGGGAGAGGTGGATAGCCCCGGACACTTAAGTAAAAATCAATATAAAAAGTGTAACATTAGTAAATTAGTGAGTAGTATATTATTTTAGGCCTCTTGATAAAACTTAAAATTAAACTAGAACACTTAGAAAAAATTAAAACATTCAATGTTTACTTGAAATAATACAATACTCATTTAAGTTTTGTGCTAGTATGCTTACAAGGGCGGGTAACTGTGGACACTTCCAGTTTTTTTTTTTACAGAGGTAACAATCACAATATGTATCGTCTGGGTTAGGATCAGCATATCCCTCATGAGCCCACTCATGACATGTACAACATTGAACCCAGTTTTCATCAAATGTTTCCCCACATATTATATATTCCATCTTGTCCTCGTCGTTAGCTACACATGAAGCTGAAGTTGTTGGTTGGTTCCAGTTTATTTTTCCCGAAAACTGATTTGCAAGGCTCCAAAGATTTCTTACAACCAAAGGACTTCCCATTTAAAGCGGTCTTGAGTTTGGCTTTCTCTTCTAAAATGTTCTTGTAGGTTTTAGAGGTTAAAATTTCACTTTTTTGGGCCTTTCTATTTCTGTATTTTCTTCTCTTTTTGCTTGCATCTGGTAGGAGTGACAATTTTTTTCAATATCTCTGAAGCGCTTTTAATGTGACTTTGAATTGGTAGAGTTTTATTGTTGTTGACAGGGGAGTGCAGGGCAATTATGTTTGCAGCACTAACAGAAGGCAAGGCAAAAAATAAACGTTTAGTACAAATATAACAAAAAGCGGTGACTGGAACAAAATATTGATCCAGTAATACACGGTAATCTCCAAACAGTGTGAATAATAACTGGTAAATATCAAAGTCACGGTCGTCACCAATATCTTAAAATCACAGTTTATCCCATCCTTATCAACAACTAAACACTTGCTGCAAATCAAATATGGAGCAATGAACCATTCTACTCAATCACGGCGTTGAGCGTGGTGCATGCTGCATACAGCAAACATGCATCCCCTGGTCTGAAGCGTATCACGTGTTAATAATCACCGATGATGCATGTAACATGTTGCATGCTTCATGTGTTATGCGTAGGGCAGGTGGGTAGCCCCGGACAGTTAGTGGATCACATACATTCTACCTCAATATAAAGGTAAGAGTACGCTGTTTCTTTGGAAATGGCTACTATTGATCATTTACATTATATTAATATAAATTTGTGATTAGCATCGAGAAAACCTTTTTGGGGGGCCGCAATAGACTAGACAGCCAATGACAGGGAGATCTGGGTTCTAATCCTGGTGGTTGTACTGAGGTTGGTTTTCCTAAATGGTTTTTTCCCTCTTCCACCACGCAAATGAGGGTAAAGTTCCTCTCAATTGAATCATACCCATTCCAAGCTCATTAACATAATTAGTAGATATGCTTCAAGCCTTGACAGTTAGTAATACGTGGTGCTAAAATAAAACATAGAGCAAAATATTCATAAACAAGTCTAATACAATATTATGTCTAGTTTATGATTACATTATTTACCATTATACTGTAATATAGAATTAAGGTAAGAACACCATAAACACAGAATTAATTTCTTTCAACCTTAGCAAATATAGATTTTCTATTATTTTACTAGATGTGATATTATAGTTAAAACATAAAACGTAATCCATGACCATTTGAGTGTAGAGCTGATTCATATGGGGCAATATATGAATATTTTGCATATATATGGCATTTTTGACGAAATGTGGTTGTGTAAAATGGATGCACACCTTATTTCAAACCGAACACATATGTTGAAAGGAGTCACCATAATATATCAGTCACACCTGAACGTAATATAATGCTGCATGTTGTTTGTGGGGCGTCTTATTTCCACGCTGTCCATTTTCCTGATCTTATCTATAATATTTTTTAATGCCTAGGTTTTAAAAGGATTGATATGGAACACTAATTCCTAAATACTATTCACAAAAAGTGATCATGTGGGGTTAAGTGAAGCGACCGTAGTGGCCACATATTATGTGAAATCACTTGATCCTCCAATAAAATCAGGATCTTCATCATGAATTCCATAGACGTGTGTAATATTACATCAATATTGATAGAAGTGATCTTGAATAAGTACCACTTCATCCATGATTTCTATAAACTATGAGAAAACTTGAAAAAATGTATGGTCCCTTCAAAGAAAAATTGACCGAAGAATTTTTTTAACTTGACGAATTAACGACCCTGGAACGCATAGGTATGAAATGGCAGCGTATTTAAAAGTATTACTTTGTAAATTAGTTCAAAATTATTATGGTTCCAGTTACTTAAACTGAAGAGTACTTTAAAATGTTATTTTGTAGGGTAATAAATATTTTTTTTTTGTTTTATTTCAATAAATCAGTAATGTAAAAAAATTCTTATGATGGCATTTCTCTATTCTTACAGCCATCGGAATGTTTGGGCTACATACGGTTGAATTGAGTTGTATCATTATATATGTGAAGATACCTCTATTGAGTTAGACCAATGGAATGTGTGGGTTGAATATATATATATACTTTAATATTGGTGACAGTTTAATTTTTTTTAAAGTTGACTATTGTACATGAAAATACTTATCTATCCTTAGATACCAAGGAATTTGTTGATTTGATGTATGCCAGCATTAAGTTTAATGCCAGCTGAATAGAGTAAATTTTATTACGAGAGAAACATCAACATAGTATATTACTAAACTATTGTGTAAATGTAATTGATACTAAGTGTGTTATAAATTATTTTCAACTTTATAAACACAGCATTTGAAAACGAAAATTTTGGCCAATATTATGTGTGTAAATAAAACTTACATTTATTGTACCAAAACTCAGTTTAATATTATTTGGATAATATTTACTATAATTTTATAATAAAACAATCTTTTCGTATCAAGCTCCTTTATTTTTATATTGATAAATTTAATACTAATAAAATATTTGTACTGAATTATTATTTAAACTTTTCAAATTTAAAAATCAGCCCAACTGACACTTTTTTTTAGTTCTTATATTATTTTAAAATATTTTCTTAGAATATCTAAATCAAAACCATATTAAAATAAATACATTCAATACATAAAATAAAACATATAAAAATATATAAATTTATAAATATTAGTTAGGACTAGAACCAACATCATATACAACTCTATANGGGGGTGGGGGGAGCTTCTGGGTTGGCACCAGGGCAAACAGGTCTTGTTGGGTCTGTTCTACTAAATTCTTTCATACCATTCATTATATTACTTGAACTTTAGAGTCAATTAAGATAGATTCGATCTTTTCTATATTGTGTGTACGGTTGGTCTAATAGTTGGGAAAGTAGAGCAAATAATTTACTGGTCAGTCATGTAAGGCCTTGCAATAACTAAGGCATTATTATTATTATTATTATTATTATTATTATTATTATTATTATTATTATTATACGAGTTAATTATGGGAATATAGAAAAAGAAAATTAATAATTAAGTATTTTTAAAAATAGTCTGATTAAAAATGTATTTAGGTCATAAAATGATCAACTTCATTGCCAAATTTGTTTGATATATCTATACATCCAAATTAGAAAGTAATTTATCGTTAGTTTTGTAAACGATTCCTTTTGGTTTGTGTAAATATCTACACTGTGTAAATATATATATATATATATATGTATATATATATATATATAAATATAAATATATATATATATATACTATTAAAATTGTTCATATATTCAAAATAAGTATCGATATTATTAAACTGGGACTGTTCTCTGCTGGGCAAATATGTCTCATGCATGGCTGTTACCCTGAAGTCTTCATCTGAAATCCCCTGGAGCTATATCTAGGTGAGAAGTGTATATGAACTATTTGAAGGCTTAGCCATGACGTCACAAAACACCCACTTCGCAGACAACAGACAGGAGGGAATGGTTCAACCCCCTTTATATCCCCTATTGATATAATGTACTTCTGAAATCCTGACGACAGAATCACCAAAAGTACGTACTATAAATAAAATACTCGAGATATATCTCACACATTTTCAGATGGACGTCCTGAAATAATAGGGAAGCTATGAACCAGTTAAAACTATCAACAAACATTCTAATATTAAATTCAATTCCAACAGTCTACTACAAAATCTGTAGTTTGAGATGTAGGTTAAGCTAGTTTGTGATCTTGATTTCCCATTATTAATTAAATGAGAGGTAGAGTGGGATGTATATTGTTAAATGCTTGATACTGATTTATTTTGGTTTGTAGGCCATATAAAGTTAGTAAATATATAGACACTAATACTATCTGTGATGTATTAAACACACTGTCCTATATAAGACTAATTTATGCTGTCAAATTATTAAATATCTGGAACCTAGATATTAGTGTGTTTCTTATTAAACGTACTATTCCTGGCTAGGTTATTTTTTAAGTCCTGATATTTAATATTAATAATTTAAGTACCATAGTTTAATGTCTAATATTAGTCGAGATGCCGTATATTATTTTAGTTTGGAAGTACTACTATCAAAAATATAATATAGAGCTATAGCTTGGTATGCAGTAGAGGATGTAATGTCATTCCTTAATTTCATTTTCAATTTTTATATTAAAATAGTATATATTTACTAGGTTTGGTGTATTAATAGACATACTATTCTAACATAGTTCTTTTTGTAAGTACTGCAATTCAGACAGTGCGTATACATGCGATATGTATTGTCATGTAGTACTAAAATAACTGTTCTTTGTTAATTTAATTTTTATGCACTACTATCCAATTAGTAAATATCCTGTTGCTATGGTTTCGTGATATTAACTAGGTTTACTATCATACTTTAATTTATGTTCTTACTAGCAATTTGGCCCATTATTTGAAAGGTTTAGCAGCGCCAAATCTATGTCAAATTAGGAAGTTCAACATCCAGCTACCCACATTTTTAAAGTTTCTTCTTGCACAATATTGAACACTAATTATGGTAACTAATAAAATTAAAATTAATTTAATCTTTTCGACAAAATATTATCAAACCCCAAAACTGAGTGCATAAACGAACGCAATCTATTCACAACACAGTAATTGCCTAGGCACGATCATAAGATAATTGAAACGAAGTAATTGACATTGTTACAGAAACATGTTTGAAAAAGGAGCAAAGCGGTTTATTAAAGATCGTAAATGAAATAATATTCTAATATAGATATATGGAATAAATGACCATCATGGCTCACAAAGTTAAAAGTTGTCTACTTTCATTATTATGTCACTGCTGTATATGAGATAGCTAATGCTTCAATATATAGCTTTGTAATCATAACAAAATAGTATTATTCCTATTATCCTAGCATAAGTCTGTTTATAACGGTTTTCGATCAAATAACTATATATTCAAGCACTTTGGCTGAATGTGATATTTAAGTCAAAACTAATTGAAAAAGTGTTGTGTACGTTCTATTAATACATGCATATATCCAGTGGTTAGATCAGGGTGTTCATTATTAGTTGTATACTATTATGTTATGTGAGCTTGTAACTTTTCTACCCAATTCATAAATATTTTCAAGCCTATCCAAATGAGTGGTAAGGTGTGGTACTGAAAACTGTATGCTAGGTATGGGTGTGTAGTATTAGATATACTGTACTGGATTAATATATATTTTCTAGGTCTAGCCATCCAATAAGCATATATCTAGCTGCTGAGTTTGCTGTACAAATTAGACGTGATGTCCTATGTTAAGTTAGTTTGTATGTTCTGTTAATTAATCAGTAAATACCTTGGAACTAAGTATGGGTTATTAGTATTAAAGCTAATATCTATGATTATATTATTTAGTGAGTTTTTCTTTACTAGAAAATATCCACGCTCTAGTGCATAGTGTATAGGATTATAACTATGTACTCATCTAAGCTAAGTTGGTTTATTAATTCCTGAAATCCCATTAGTAAATATCTAGGTGCTAAGGCAGAGTGTGTAATATTAATCAAAGGATCACTGTTTTAAGTTAATTTATTATTTTTAAGTCTTGCTATATGATCTAGTAAATATTTGAATACAAGGTGTAGTGTGTAATATTTTAAGCTCGGTTCAAAGTTAAGCTAGTTTGTACATATTTCTATCAAATTAATAAACATCAAGGTGCCAAGGTTGTGTTAATATATCTTAAGTGATATTTGACTATATTAAATTAAATTTATAAATCTATCTTTTGTTCATTCGATCAAGAGTCACATAATTTAAATACGTTTTTAATTGCATCTTTGACATTATATATTTTATTTTTAATTTTGATGTAAGATAAAAATTAAATGATTTAATTATCTTCCATAAATATTATACAATTTTTTATTTGTGTTTGAATAAACCATATTTTAATCATTATTTTTAAATAATAGATGGCTTATATTTTGATTATTCAAATATAATATTTTTTATAATAGCTTTGATGTCTTGTTTAGCAATAAATACGAGAAATGACTCAACTCTAGCTATGGTTGTGGTAGAGAAATGAGCTAACAAAAAGCCGATAAAAAGGCCACAGGTATCCATATATCCATCTGCTATATATGCTAATTACACGTTAAATACCTAAATAAATTAAAAAACAATATTTTGGTAAAATAATATTTTGCAATAAAAATTTATTTAGATAGCCATTTGTAATCTTATTTACTAAATATAACTTGTTTGGCTGTATAGGGGAGATTGGGATTCAATCCCAAATGGGTGTATTGTGCTAAGATTTTCCTATACTTTTCTCCACATTAATTTTTTCACACAAATTTTGGTACAGTTCCTCTAAATACAACTTTTTCTATCTCCATACCATTAGTTTAGTTAAATGCAAATACACTGTTTGGAAAGTAGGATTTTGTGAACTAAAAATAAATACAAATAATATTTTATTTTGAGTATATTCCCCCACTGCACACAAACCTCATATTTCTAGTTCAAAACGTAATAAGTGTGTTATACTTGTTATTCTGACAAGCCAAGACTATGGATTTCAATTCAAATTGTTTCCCTTTTCTCCACAAATGGCATTCAAATGTGTTGGTATTTTCTCAAGGATACGTGCATTTTATAAATTAATTACTTAGATTATGACACCAGGAACTCAAATGTTCATTGCTGCAACCGCAAAAGCGCACCACCTATCCCTAGCTAGCCGCACCCACAAAAGCGCACCACCTATCCCTAACCAGCCGCATCCACATAAGCGCACCACATATCTCTATCTAGCCACAACCACAAAAACACACCACCTAACCCTACCTAGCCGCATCCATATAAGCGCACCACATATCCCTAACCATCAGCACCCACAAAAGCGCACCACCTATCCCTACCTAGCCACACCCACAAAAGTGCACCACCTATCCCTACCTAGCCACACCCACAAAAGTGCACCACCTATCCCTACCTAGCCCCTACCACAAAAGTGCACCACCTATCTCTATCTAGCCACACCCACAAAAGTGCACCACCTATCCCTATCTAGCCACACCCACAAAAGTGCATCCACCTATCCCTATCTAGCCACACCCACAAAAATGCACCACCTCTCCCTATCTAGCCGCATCCACAAAAACGCACTACCTTTCTCTATTAAGAGCTTTTCCTATTTACTTCATTACCTCCGTATAAATGACTTACAAAGAAATATGAAACAAATAAAAATATATTGTTGAAATTTAAGATAGTGGTGAGGTGTGAACGATTAGATTTTACTCACATGTTTAAATATTGTTTATAATATTATTGTTACTTTAATTATATACCTAAGATAACAATACTGTTTATAGAAGTAATTTTATGTTCCATATTATATTAATTAAATTTTTTTATTATACCTCTTGTAAGTGAGAAAAATAAAAATAGGTCTATTATTACACCCAAGCCCACGAAAATTAAATATTACTTATAGTAAACTTCAAACTTAAAAATAGGTCTATTATTACACCCCAGCCCACGAAAATTAAATATTACTTATAGTAAACTTCAAACCTCTCTATTATTTAAGGCCCAATTTTTATTTTATTGGATTTAGATTTGTGTCAATGTGAGATCCAATTACAATCGTACTTTTATACCGGGATGTATTTAATCACCAAATGAATATTTTAAAATGTGTTTTTCATTTGAAAAAATATAATGGTTTAATATATGTATCGCTCATCTTTGCACTTAAAGATTCTGTTTTGGGAAATATTAAAATGATAAAGATATTTTGATTTTTGGGGCTTTATTACTTTAAAAAATTGTCACAATGAAATATATATATATTGAGAACGACAGTTATTATATTTAAAGCTTAAGAATAATCCTTAACAAATACTCAAGTATTATCTATTATGACACCTGTCAATTTGGATCGTTCCTTAC
Organism: Timema bartmani; assembly: GCA_902151455.1. Taxonomy (NCBI): domain Eukaryota; kingdom Metazoa; phylum Arthropoda; class Insecta; order Phasmatodea; family Timematidae; genus Timema; species Timema bartmani. The sequence continues at coordinate 78,594 of CABFWB010000715.1, read as the reverse complement.
GGAATGTCTTGCTATTTATCTCCAGACAAATTGATTGGGAGCTAAAAAACAACAAAAACACATAATTTCAAAACAATCTTAAAACTTATCTACAATATTTATTTATAGGACTTTGTACATACATTTCCGTTATTCAGCTGTGTATAGGTTTGTGATACTTTCATTGAAATATGGATGTCATTTTTTATTAAATTAAAATCATAAATATGAATACATTTTAACATATGAACAAGGTAGCATTAACTATCTACACAAACCTTACATGTACAATTTTCTTGAGAAATGTCTATTAATTATTGTTTTTCTTCTCATTTTCCATAATACTTATACAAAATATCAACTGATAGATATATTCTGGAGGTAAACAATATATAACATAAATTTGAGGTTGCTACCTCTATCAACATTAAATAAATCACATATTATTTTATTTTTGAAAAGGTGGTGAACCTTATTAAGACCATGAATTCAAGTTCTAGATATTTTTACATATTTATTTAATTAAGTTTAATACTACTATAATATTGCTATCCTGCCAATATTATATATTATATCCAGTTTCTTCATCATATTTTGAATATTTATACTCATTATTATAACCAAGTAATTTAAATCTTATATATTTGTCGTTATTTATATACTACATAATCTAATAAAACACTTTTGTACACACTCCCTGCCAATTTGACACCTCTTACAAACCTAATCTATATACAGACATTATTACGGTACTATCAATTTATCATATACATTTTTTGTACTAAGACCATAACATATTGTAACTCAACAGACAAGTTAAATATGTGGTATATATCTATATTATGTTATTTGAAGGAGATCATTAAGTAATGGATCTTTATTTAAATAGATGATTAAAAATAAAATTCATAAGTACGACCACTTGCATAAAAGTTAGTAAAAAAGAGATTATTTTATATTATTCTATTAATATTTTAATCTAACCTTAGATGCCTCAAATGGCAGGTGCGAAAAAAATACAACCACTCAGGTAAAAATTAATAAAAAATCCACTAAATATAGTTATTCATGTTTCTAATTTAAGATATAAGACACACAATTTAATTTGCTTTTCTCAAAACTTTGACAGTTTTCTAAAAACAAATATAAAACTATCCAAGCTTACTTTATATTGTTTATTTTTCTATTTAAATGTCTAGATATTTCTGTGTCCTTTATAAAGAAAGCGGTTGATAATGTTATAAATTTTATGAGTTAGTATACGTTATGTTGAAATAGCTGGTTAAAAAACCTGTACTAATATTATTTATCTAAAATTCCTAAACGGAGAATCATTTGGACTCTGGTTAGTACTTTAAATAAATTGATTTTTTATAATCTTATTTTACAGAAAAATGTTGCGTTTTGATATAAACAATATCTTATTTGTAAAAACTAACTTGTTTACAACATTTAACAATTTGTGTACATTGTTAAAATGTAAATAAATTTAAAATATTAATTGAAGTTCTCTTACTTAAGACTTAATTATCTTTGAATAAATTCAAAAGATGTATATGACAATTAAATAAACATTATACATCACAACAATTTACTTACAATTTTATTTGAACGTTTTTGATAATTTAGGATAGAACAGATAAAATTAATTTTGATTCCTTATAAATAAAACATTTGCTTCGATTTTTATGATTATTCATGTTAGTTCTAAAATATATTATTTAAGTTTAGTCATAAAATAAAAATAAAACAATATTAATTTAAAATTGTACCTATAAATATGTAAATACCATAATCGGTGTGTTAAAAGACACAACATTCCATTCATTTTATTAACACTTCTTGAACTAAATAATGTCTTCCTTAACGTCTTGGTTAAAGTAAGGTGTTTATAAAGAAACAAATCTACTAGGTTGTTTAATTTTCCTACAATTAATTAGTAATTAAATCTTATACCAAATTTACTTCCAAAGCAAAATTTTTAAAAAACAATCAGGACAAGACATTGGTAGTCTATTGGAAGATTGAATGTATGTAGAGCTATCTAGGTCAATATCAAGCTAGTACTACTGGGTGTATTGTACCATACCATATTGTTCTGGGTTAGGTTAGTTTGTACGTTCTGTTATCAGTATAATAAATTTCTAGGTGTTAGATCTTGGTATGTAGTGATAAGTATACTGACATATATTAAATTATTTTGCAAGCCCTGATAATCAATTAGTAAATATAATTTTTATTATTGAAGGAAATAATTTAAAGTAGTTTGTTATACACACTGAGCTATCAAAGATAGTATACATTTAAATTGTGTATAATACAACTCATAAAATAACTGAAATAAGTTTGGTTTACAGTCAAAATATTTAAGGAAATTGTATAGAATGAAATTTTAGAACAATTTTTTACGATTTAATTGAACAAATCATTACTATTTTATACATTTTAATATAACTTAATGTTAATGAATCAAATTATATAATTTATGCTGAAACAACGTTATTTTGTGACAAAATAGCTACAGCGTCATTACAGTAAATTATTTCTGTAAAAGGGTTCAAATTATATTTGAGAGTAAGCTTACAATAAAATTCATACCAAAATTGACAGCTAAAAATAAAGCATCTAAGCAATGTAAACAATTGCAATTCAAAATTATTTAATGTAAAATGACAGTTAAAATAAGGGAAAATTGCAAACCTAGAACTCTTTACAATCATTATAGGGAAAATGTAAATGAAATCAACACGTTTCAGTGTTAGTACTATCATCAGGAAAACTTGTAAGAGATTATTAAATTATAATCAATCCTATTAAATTATAATAAAATAAATTAATAAACGGAGTGAGTTGAAATAAACGTAGTAGTGTTGAAATTATTCAGGGAAATAATATCAGAATAACATATTGAGCCAAATGCTTAGTATTTACCTTAAATCAATGGGTCTCAAATCTGGGTACGCGTAGCCCCAGGGGTACACATGTGATTTTCAGGGGGTACTCAAGCAGCTCTCAAGGTAAATGGGCAAAATGATAGGATAACCGTACATGGTGGGGAGTTTTCGAGGTGACTGATGGACATTTTTTCTTTGATTACCTGACATTAGTCATTTGGGGAAATCTTTATTGAAGGGTACAATAGACTTTTTGTCGCGACCAAGGGATAGAATCTAAAAAAGTTCTAGACTCACTGCTTTAAACAAAAGGGATGTATTTTCACTTCAAGGCTCTTATACACTGCATTGGTGTGGCAGATGTAAAATTTTTTGTTATTTATAAGTAAGGTTAAATCCAATGAATTTCTACAATCATGAAAAACAATGTTGAATACATTATATGAGATATTTTAAAATAATTGTCATGTGGATGCGTTAATTGGTTGAAAATGTGGAATTAATTAAAATTTATGAAAATCGATAGATTTTTAATAATAGTTTTATATATATAGTGGGATATAAGTATTTTGTTGAAATTTGAAAATAAAACACTGATAGATACCCCACCATATCCATACACAAATTTTAAAATACTGTAAGCCATTTCCATACTTACACTACCTTTCAACACATTAACACACACTATTGGCCAACGTTTTAAATATTAATGCCTTAAAAACATACGTAACTCAAGTTTGCCCGCCACATTGATGAATATTTTTTTTTTTCAATCGTTTGTGCTCTATATGTGCTCATATGTGCCCGAACATAAACATTTGTGCTGTGAAACTAGCCCCTTTAGAAATAATTAATATGGCGGGCCAACTTGAGCTCAAGCTAGCCCACCACATATTGAAAACACAACAGAACAAACATTTATTAATTTCACTCCATTATGATCCGTTTGTGCTCATATGTGCCCGAAAATGAACATTTGTCCTGTAAAATTAGGCATTCTAGAGAACATGTAATGTGGCGGGCTAACTTGAGCCTTCATAACCTGTCGAAAAATCGAGTACAAGCTGGCCCACCATATTTTTAAATATCAATGTAACAAAATTCTGTTTTCACCATTCGTTTGTTCTTCGTTTATGCTCATATGTGCCCGAACATGAATTTTTGTGCTTTGAAACTAGGCCTTTTAGATAAGATTTAATGAAGGTGATCCAACTAGAGCTCAAGCTAGCCCGCCACATATTGAAAAACAAAACATAACAAAATTCTATTTTCGCCATTAGTTTTTGCTTCGTTTATGCTCATATGTGCCCAAAAATGAACAATTGTGCTCTAAAATTAGAACATCAAGATAACAATTAATGTGGCAGGCTAACTTGAGTCTTCCCTATACCATAACATGTGGAAAAATTGAGTTCAAGCTAGCCCGCCACATTTTGAAAAATCAAAATATCATAATTAGGTTTTCACCATTTGTTTGTGTTTTGTTTGTGCTCATATGTGCCCGAAAATGAACTATTTGTGCTCTAAAATTAGGCTTGCTATATAACATTTAATGTGGCGGGCTAAGTTGAGCCTTCCCTATACCATAACATGTGTAGAAAAATTGTATTCAAGCTGGCCCGCTACATTTTGAAAAATCAAAGTATCAAAATTCTGTTATCACCATTCGTTTGTGTTTTGTTTGTGCTCATATGTGCTCAAACATGAACATTTAAAAAAATTAAGTGTTTTAGAGAATAATTTATGTGGCAAAGCATCATTGTGTTGATGCACACCCCTATACAGTAAAGGACTTGTCGAAAGACTAAACGCGTCAGAGTTGTAATAATAATAATAATAATTATATATAATAATAATAATAATAATAATAATAATCTAGCCTGTGTGAATCCATCATTTTAAATTTCTAATCGAATCCGAATCTTGGCTAATTTACTAGAATCTTAAATGAATCTTATGTTTAAAAAAAATTAGAATCGAATGCTAAATTTATTTTATATAATAAAATCCTAGTCGAATCATAGGCTTATAAAAATTGGATCAATTTTTTTTAAAGAGTAGGATCAAATCTGAATCGAATAATTTATTTTAGGCTTATGCCTACTTTGATAGTGTTTCAAAACGAATATATATGGAATATTTTACTTTTTTAATCTTTTTAACAAAATCCGATAGTAAAATATTTTTTAAAATGTTGATAAACATTTGATACACATTTTAGGTTTATTAAAAAACTATGATAAATAGCACTAATCTCAAAAGGTGAAAAACCAAATAATATTCACAACGCATTTTAATCATAGTGTAAAAGTTTATTAGATATCTACTTAAAGGTGGACCTTGGACTTTATAAATTTCTTATTTATTGAATTTTAAAATGAAGGAGTGGAAAATGGGGAGAGCAGGTTCCCTTAAAATTTCCAAACCACATATAGAAACAATTTTTGAGGGGGTATAAAATTGAAATTTTGCATGTATGTTAATAGATCTTCCCATATATCTCAAAATTACGTCCAAACATTATGTAATTTCAACAACTAATCTAGAACATTATAATCGATGTGGTTAAGTTGAAATTTAGTAGACAAGTAAATAGACCATATAAGATAACCAAATAATTCTTAGAGTTTCAAATTGGAAATGTGGGAACTGAAGAGAGGGAGGAGTAAATTGATATATTTCCAAAAGAATGAGAAAATTTACTTTTTGGCACGGGAGAAAATTTAAATTCACCAACGTGGTAAGAGGACCACCCCAAATAATCATAGACGTTGGAAAGTTCTGAATTTAAAAATCAAGTTATGGTTTCATGGGGAGGTGGTGGAGACAGAGGTGAGTCGGGTGCCCTTTTTAATTTCCTAGACTAATAAAAAAACCTTTTCAAAATGGTGGAAATCTTTATAAACTAATTCCAATCTAGAATCGACTTAAATAAACAAATTTTGGTGACATAACTTGAGGAAATCATGATGCTTAATAATATCATATGTTTCTATAAGAATGTTTATCACATCATTTAAATTATATTATAATCGTACTTATAAAATAGTGCCATACTATAATCCCATAATTAACATTTGAAACAATTAATAGCATTTTAAAAATATGGTGGGGCAGCTTGAACTCAAATTTACTTACAGGTTAATGTATAAGGAAGACTCAAGTTAGCCCACCACATTAAATCTTTTATAGTTCGCTTAATTTTAGAGAACAAATGTTCAATTTAGGGCACGTATGAGTAAAAATAAAGCACAATGGACGGCATGAATATAATTTTTCTATGATTTGTTTTTCAATATGTGGCAGACTAGCTTGAGCTCAAGGTGGATCGCCTTCATTAAATGTTATCTAAAGGGCCTAGTTTCACAGCACAAAAGTTCATGTTCAGAAACATATAAGCACAAACGAAACACAAACGAATGGTGAAAACAGAATTTTGTTACATTGATATTTAAAAATGTGGCGGGCCAACTTGAACTCAATTTTTCTGCAGGTTAAGGTATGAGGAAGACTCAAGTTAGCCCATCTCATTAATTGTTCTCTAGATTGCCTAATTTTAGATTAAAAATGTTCATTTTTGGGAACATATGAGCACAAACAAAACATAAACGAATGGCAAAAACAGAATTTTGATACTTTGATCTTTCAAAATGTGGCGGGCCAGCTTGAACTCAATTTTTCTACACGTTATGGTATAGGGAAGGCTCAACCTAGCCCGCCACATTAAATGTTATATAGAATGCCTAATTTTAGAGAACAAATGTTTATTTTAAGGCACATATAAGCACAAACGAAGCTTAAACGAATGGTAAAAACTGAATTTTGTTATATTGGTATTACAAAATGTGGCGGGCCAGCTTGAACTCAATTTTTCTACAGGTTTTGGTATAGGGAAGACTCAAGCTAGCCCGCCACATTAATTGTTTTCTATATGTTCTGATTTTAGAGCACAATTGTTCATTTTCAGGCATATATGAGGATAAACGAAGCAAAAACTAATGGCGAAAATAGAATTTTGTTATGTTTTGTTTTTCAATATGTGGCGGGCTAGCTTGAGCTCTAGTTAGATCGCCTTCATTAAATCTTATCTAAAAGGCCTAGTTTCAAAGCACAAAAGTTCATGTTCGGGCACATATGAGCATAAACGAAGAACAAACGAATGGTGGAAACAGAATGTTGTTACATTGATATTTCAATATGTGGTGGGCCAGCTTGAACTCGATTTTTCGACAGGTTATGATATAGGGAAGGCTCAAGTTAGCCCGAACCATTATATGTTTTCTAGAATGCCTAATTTTACAGGACAAATGTTCATTTTCGGGCACATATGAGCACAAACGGAGCATAATGGAGTGACATAAATAAATGTTTGTTCTGTTTTGTTTTTTAATATGTGGCGGGCTAGCTTGAGCTCAAGTTGGCCCGCTACATTAAATATTTTCTAAAGGGGCCAGTTTCACAGCACAAATATTTATGTTCGGGCCCATATGAGCACACATAGAGCACAAACGATTGAGTACAATTTTTTTTCAGCAATGTGGCAGGCCAACTTGAGCTACGTTCAAAACATTCTTCAGAATCAGATTCATGCCATCCATAGAAGCAACTATCTTGCCTCCTAAATTAAGCATTTTATAAAATTTATAAAATTTGTAATAAAGAGCGTTTTTAAAATAAACAAAGAAAATTATTTCAAGTAAATAGATTTTTACACACTGATTCTACACTATCACTCAATCAACACATCCACCTAGCCTTCTTTTTAATTTGTTTTTACATCAATTCTTCAACAATGTTCTTGCTTATTGCAGGAATTCATTAAATTTACCCACATTTGTAAATAAAATTTGTACTTCTGCCACATTAATGAAATATATAAGTGAATTGAGACTAACATATCTACTTTCTCTATTTTTATAAGGTAAAAATTAAAATGTTTGTACGATGTGTTATTCTGGTAAAGTTTCACTACATAATTTTGTTTTGATCGTATTTGTCTTAGATCAACACATTTTAGTAATTTATTTTATTCTAATTTCATAGTATTGCTTAATTATTTTGTAATCTAATTTCCTGATTGTGTTGCCACCAAAACATGTCAATTTAATTTATAAGTAGACGACTCAGATCTCTGAAAATACCTCAAGGAGCAATGGACCAACATAATGTAAGGATATGATTTCAATTTATATTCAAAACGTCAATGTATACGAATGTAATCATTTATGTAAAAAATATCCCTGATGAGTACAGGCATATTAGGATTCGAATCCAGGTTGGGTCTGCTGAGGAGGGTTTTGCCCTAATTGATTTCTTATTCTTCTTTCAGATGAGTGTAGATTACCTTTAAAATGCTTTCTTCCTCACAGTAGCGTAAAACCTAGGCCTGCAGAGCCCTCAAAAGGGAACTTTAAATTACTATAAATTTGGTGGAAAAAATAATTGTAGTCAAATAATTTATGTCATGATTATTGACAGGTTAGATAGTTGAAAATGTTTGTCATGAATTAAAAAGTGTTGTAAATTATAAATAAGCTACAACATTATTTCAACTATTTAATTCGATTTTAATAGGGAATCATTATCTTCATGCAGTCAAGCTGACTGATTGATGACGTTCTCAACACAAAACCGAGGCTAAAACAGTCATTATAAGGTGTGATTACTAAATTAGTAATTATTTAGGACCCACCTCGGTGGCGTGGTTAGCTAACGTGCTAGCTTCTTGTTGAGCTAATCTGCCTTGGACGGGGAGATCGAGGTTCGAATCTCAGTCGGATGAACTGGGGGTGATTCTTCTTAAATGGTTTTCCACTCTCCCTCCACTCAAATGTGGATTCACTTCCTATAAATGCAACCTTCCCAATTCCTGGCCCATTAGCCTAATGTACTTAATCGTATTAACCGAACGGGTAGTAAGACTTGGTGCTAAATAAAGAAATATTTAGGACTATTAATTAATTTTTATAACATTTAAGATGTAAGATGACTTGGAAAAGGTGGCCCAAAAATAAATATTGTTTGTGTGTGGGGGAGGAAGCTTAATCTGTAACGCCACTGCTTCTTCATCTCTAGTCCATTAAAGTAACCATGATAAATGAGCATAATCTGAACAATTAGTAGGACGCTATGATAAAAACTGGTAAAGTTTAACTTGGTACTTAATTTATTATCATTTTAAAGTTAGTAGTTTTTACTCGCAATTATTAATATTGCTTTAATGCTTTAATTTTTTCTATTAAATTTAGTATACAATTTATTATAAGTTAAGAATCAAATTTAGCTTGAATCCTTATGTAGATAAGATTTAAATTTAATAATTTGGGTATTATTATTTTACAACAAAGCTCTGTTCTATTTAAAATACATTATAATATTAAGATTTGTAAAAAATATAAACCCGTGTTTATTTACACATAATTAAACTTTCCTTATAAAAATTAATATCTTCTTACAATTCTTAAAAACATTTTTATATTTAAAACCATTTAAACTAGTTATTTTATAATGTGTAAAGCATTTATGGTATTATAAATTATATAAAATGTTCACTAACGGTTTTTATAATTCAGTTTGTAAAAATATTTTAAATAAATTATTTCATTTCAAAAATATAGTAGACTTACTACATGAACTTATAATGTTTTCTAAAATGTTAAGTATTAACAAGAGTGGGGTGTGTAGGATTAAACGTAGGCCTACTGCCCTAGGCTAAGTTAGTTTAAAGATTCAGTTAACTTAAAAGTAAATATTCAGTTTTAATGTCGTTGAATGTAATATCATACTCAATATCCTAGGTTAAATAACTTTGTAAGTTATGCTATAAAATTAATAGGCTTTTAGGATTCAGGGAACTTGTGTATTATTTGTATTATTAAATTTAGAATTGTAGATTAATTTAGTATGTACCTAAGTCCTGCTGCTGGAAAATAAGTATTTAGGTGCTAGGACTGGATGTGTATTGTTGTTGTTGTTATTATTATTATTATTATTATTATTATTATTATTATTATTATTATTATTATTAACCATACGTAAATATTGAGGTAAATTTATTTCTTAGGTTCTATTATAAGATAATCAAATTTCTAGGAGCTATGGTTGGATGTAAATTTTAGACGTATTGTTCTAGATTATATGAGTTTCTAAGTCCTGTTAGCTAATTAGTAAATATCCAGGAGCTAAATCTCATTGTGTGGTATTTGAGGTAGGTACTGTCCTAGTTTAAGATAAAATAGTAGGTCTTGCTATCCAATTAGTAAACATATTTGTTTAGTCAATATATTATATGTAATGTACAGTACCTAAATGTAAGAGCGTTTTTAAATAAAATACCTTTACCTTGATTATATTATAACTAAAATTATGATTGCAATATTGACACGCTAGACTTAAATATATGAACTAGACATATTTAAATCTGTGAACATATCGTATGTGTGGCATATTTAGTAACAAATAAAAGGGCACAGTAATATTACCAAGCTTTCTTTCTAAATGTATAAGTTCCCGTCCTGGTTACTTAAGGTAATGTTAAGGAAGGTCAATTTTAATGGAAATAATCATTTAAGAATAAGTAACCGAAATATATCCTTACGTGCATGGAACCCAAACCTGTAGGATTCCGGCCAACCCAAACAGGTTAATCTTGACATTTATTCCCGGACCCCAAAAATGCAGGTAATTTTTTTGTTTAGTTATAAACTTCTTTAGTTTCTCGCAAAGCTTTTATTACATCTATTCCGCAATCCACTACTTTTTTTAAAATTCGGTAAATGGATGTGGTTGGTCATAATCTCCATGCCTATGTCCTCCACTAATGTGTTTTTAAAAATACTGGCTTTACGTATATTATGTGTGTGTGTGTATGTTTCTGTCTTTCAGCCCACATGCATTCATATATCTGAGGATATGCTGGGGAGGATATATGCTTATATGCATCAGACAGGGATGAATAGGCTAACTACTTCAATAGGCAGCCATGTATTAGCTGGATGTGGGGCCTATTGAAGCTGGGTAGAGGAAAGAAAAGATTGAAAGAATAGAGGCCGACATTTTAGAGCTAGTTATCCGGATATGTGTCTCGAATTGAATGTACATACAGACACGGATCTTTTGAAGGCAGTTCTTATAATATTGTCATAAGTATGGAAAATTATACAAGGACATTTTGAAGGTAAATACCTAAGTTCTTAAATAAATTATTTAGAATAATTGGTACTCTGACATGGCTATTTTAAATCTTTTTGTGTGTGATATTAATATAAGAGTTTAATTGATGGAATATTTGGACATGAGTATTCTAGGCCCTATTTACACCATTGGTACTGTCACTATACAGTAGCGGTATGATGATGGTAAAGCAATGATACAGCTACGATCACGCTCATTTACATCAAAGACACTGTACAATTATTTTACGATCTGATAAGAAGTTTTTCACATATTGAGTGTACATTTTGGAAATGATTCTTAATATAAGATCTGACCATATATATCTCCAATATTGAGTGTTCAGATAGATTAATTTTGGAGATAATTATTACTGTAATATCTGACCATATATGTATTAAATATGGAGTATTCAGATATATACACTTTTGGAGATAGATGCGAACATATATGACTCAATTATTGAGTAATAAGATAGATATCCCTTATAGAATGTATATTTGTGATTTTTATAAAATTGTAGGATATTTAGAGTATTCAGATAAGGATGTTTTGAGGTAATATTAACTTGCATATCTGTTTCGAATATAAAGTATTCTCATTAGAATATTTTGCAGGTAGTAGTTATTTTGTGATCTTTTTCAAATAAAGTGTATTCAAACAATCATAAATTTTAATGACCACCATTGTTATAGCTTTCCAAAAATGTCTAAAATATTGAGAACTGAGACAGAATCATTTTAAAAATAATAAGGTTTAATTTGACTATAAGTATCTCAATGATTCCGACAGGGATCTAGATGGAATATTCTACCTCACGCTTTACTTCATCTTACGGGTTATGACCTTAAGATATCATTTATAGAATTATGAAAGATTTAGTATTCTCACATGGTTATTTCTAAAGTATTTTCTATGAAATCTAATTAAATTGGTTTTGTTAATTTATCTATCAATCTATTTATAAATTAATTATTGATATGAGCTCCAAAGTTGTGTATTGAGTCAATAAGGTGGTTTAGAACATATTTACAGTGATATAGGAATAGGAATTAACCAAAATTATCTTCAGGTTTATTATTTGAACATATTTGTAGCCCACTAATTTTTATTTACTAACAATAGACTCTTATTAAAAATTCTGAAAAACTAAGTGAACTAATAGAGTAGAGATAAGAAAAGTAAAGTTTAGAGTTAATATAGACTACTTTTTTCTAGCACTGCATCTTATAAACGTTTGGTGTTATACGCCTATTTACTAATCACAATAATGGTTTTAGGGATAAGGAAGGTTATATCTATAGAAAGTGTACCCACATTTGCGTGAGGGGAGAGTGGAATAACATTTAGGAAAAACCACCCTCAGTACATCCAACCTAGATTCGAACCTAGATCTGCCCATCAGTGGCAGTCTAATCTATGGCGAGAGTAGCGCCTTAGACCATGCGGCCACTGAAGTGGATAATGTAGGCTACTGATAGGGGCGTGAAAATATTTGATCAAGTTTATAATGTACTGACCATAATAGCACATAATTATATTATCATAAATAAACATGATTAAATGTATTTAAATGTACGGCTATTTTGATTTCTCATAAAAATTAAGTGTTGTAATCGTGAAATTGTTTGATTTAGAAATTATGATGAATCTTGACTTTTAATTTGCCTCCAAACTTAAATAAATCTCTCCTTCTTTCTATCTGTCTATCTGTCTGTACGTGTACCTTAGACATGCAACGTCATATATAATGGATTTAATTCAAATTTGAAATCCATATGTAATATTGTTTTAATTCCAGACAAAATGATGATTTCAGTTTAAGCTTTACAAAAATTAATGGTTGTTGACATTTTACTGGTTTATAAAAATTCATGACATTTAGAAAATTTCTACAATATTTTGTTAAAAAAAAGGATTTCTTTGGCGTTTTTTCTATGATAAATTGATAAATTACCCTATTTTCATTCTAAAAAAAATATATTTGTTCAGTAAAATATTATTTTGGTACAGGGGAATTTTACGTGGATGGATGGATTAGCTATGTCTGAAATGGCTACTTAAGATGTTCTATGCATGATTGATTGCACTGTCTACTAGTTTTTTTGGAGAGCCACTAATTTAAGGGCAGTTTCCTCAAAGCCGATTTCTGAAGGTTTTGGTCCAAAATATTATATGAGTAAGTTTGTACGATTATTTCGTACCTCTTGCCTACAAAATAACTACTGTATAAAGTTCCATTCTAACTATAAAATGTTTGTTTGTATTAAATAAGTACTATTATGTTCAGAGATTATTAAGTTTAACTAACACTAGAACTAATATGGACACATGATTTTAATTCATCTTAATTTTAAATTATGTGGTTTATTCTAATGGTTTAATATAGCATTTAATTAGTAAGTTATCAAAACCAAACTATTTATATTTTATTAGTTTTATTAATAGTCTAGTAATCAAAACGTTTAAGGTATATAGTTTATCTCTAGAATTTTTACTTAATTATAGTGCGAAAAATATCTCAGGTCTAGCTTCAATTCCCTCTTTATTCTTGTCTCTTTTAAAAATAAATGGTATTTCCTTAAGGCTATTGAAGATAGTCCAATAGATAGGGAAGAGCTAGGTTGCTTAGAATTATTATTATTATTATTATTAGCACCGCGTCTTACTACCCGTTCGGGTTATACGCACTTACGCTAATCTGTGATGGTAGGGTGATTGTGAGATGAAATGGAGGTACCTACAGTTTAACGTGGAATCCGAACCACGGTGGAGGCCTGGCATTCCTCACATTCACAAGTTGTGATTAATACACGTTGCTTAGAAGAGCTGTACCCAAATTTTGGGGGAGAATTTAAGGAATTAAACCGAGAAATAAAACCACGCATTTATAATCCCACATTCCACCTCCAACCGGGATTCAATTTCTATATTCCCTTCCCTATTGAGAAAATTGACTATTCTAGTTTGCCGGTGATGGAAAGGTCGTGGATCATGTCCCATCCGAGGGTACTTAGACTATTTCTATTTAATGGTTTCCCACCCTCCTTTCACGAAAATACAGTTACATTTCCTTTCACATCCACCTTACTCATCGCAACCATACGAACGTAGCTGTTGGCGTATAGTCCATTGGGGTAATAAGACACGTAGGCAAAATAAAACTGAATTTTCAATCAAATAGTGACTGTCCCTTGAACCCCCTCATGTGGTGATAGTAATAAATACATTAATAAATAAATAACATTTTACTAGATCATCTATATATTAATTTTCATTCGAATTAAAATTTGTGGCACCTTTTAGAAAATACAAGCATAATTATTTTGGTTAATTTTTAATTTAATAGTTTTTAAGGGTTATTTATGGGTATTGATAATATCTATCAAAAATGATTGTTTAATATCACATGAATTGACATATAAAACATGGAAGTAAATCTAGTAGTATATTTTTTTATCCATTTGTAAGAAAATTGTGATATAGTTTCTTAGCTAACAAATATTTCCAATACGTACACGCTAGAATAATGTTTGGCGTCATTCGTAAAGCTATGATATTGAAAATGTTTTTAACAAGGTGAGCGGAGGGGAAAAAAAAGGTCTGTACGGTGGCGCTGTCTGACGGTAGCTGCTTGAAACAACTGTGTTCGCGAGAGCTCTGTAAAAAAATATTCAGCCGCTGAGCGGCGCGGTATGGCACTGTCGATATCTAGCATTTAACTGCGTGTAAATAAATTAGTACGTCTCGTATGGTCTGGTTTGCCAGTGACTGATCAGGATTCGAATCTCAGTTGGGTATCAAAGTTTTTTTTAATAAGTGATTACCCATTCTTCCCCCACAGAAATATGGAGTAATATATTACTAACTATAATTAAAGAAACACTCTCCTTAGATGGCTATTTTAAGCAAAATAATTAAAGAATTTTTTATAAAAAATCGAGTTTTCTTAAGTAGCTCAAGCCCAAAAGTGTTGTAGTAGGGCGCAGTGCTAAAAATATAGAATATAATTTTATTTAAATTTAGAATAGTGGTTTCATTTTAAGGTAAGAATATAGTATATAAATATAAGTTTTGAAAAAAATACACTTTTCTGCTTTGTTGAAATTCATGTAATTAATGGGGTCACATAACGTCAAGATACATCAAAATCTGGAATTATAAAATCTGCGTGATTATAATACTTCCTCTATATGAGGAAAGACCATCTATGAGGTTTAAGTTTTGAATAAAAAAAAACTTTTGAAACTATCGCTCAAATCACGGCTGGATGAATATGTCGTTTTCATAAATAATTGTTGCCCTGGGCGCAGCTGTAGCCCAGGCCTACCAAGATTCTAGAGTATCTTACTACGAGTTTCAAAGAGTTTTAAGAACATAAACATAAGCATTTATAAACTCACAGTACCCTAAGACAAAAACCAAATAAGTAGGCGTGTTTAGTATCTATTAGCTATAAACTAAAATCATATAGTATATTCTAGAATATTTAAATTAGGAGGAAATAATTGTTAACTAAACGTTCTACCCGGGCAAGAGACAACCTAAAAGAACTTTCGTGATTATCCTATTTTAATAGCTTTTTAGCACTGCGTCTTACTACCCGTTCAGATTATACGCTTGTTTACTAATTGCACTAATGGTTTAGGGATTAGGAAGGTTACATTGAGAGGAAGTGCAACCACATTTGCGTGGCAGGAGAGAGGGTAGCTATTTAGTTAAGAATAACCCTAGGTGTCCCCGACCGGGAGTGAGCCCCGTTCTCCCCGTCTTTGGCAGTCTAGTCCAACACGTTATTAACGCGTTGGACCACGTGGCAACCGAAGTGGGTAATTATCTTATTAACAAGGTTTGTAGTAAATCCTAGTGACATTTAATTATTTTTTTTGCGATTTTAGTTCAAATCTAAAGATAAATAGATATTTTATTTTATTTAGAGCTCAGACCTTTCTTAATGACATCGCAAACCCTTTCACAATATTGTCCATACATTCACAGATAATAATTATTAAGATTCGTTAAATATATTTTAATATCATATTAGATTATATAAACATTTTCCAGCGTGATTAGTTCCATAAAGATGTTTGAACGTACAGTAACTTTTTAGACTTGCCCTCTCCTCTTCTTACATATATTTCAATAATATCCCCATAAGTTATTTATAAAGATGAGGAGGTACACTGTTTAAGGAAATATATGCATGTACACATGGAAACAGTGGTAAACATTTCAGAAGAACTTTCCTTAGCTACCCTGCCAGGATCTGAAATCGTACCTCCTTCACCACTGCCAGATCCAAATGAGATAAGACAGATTCCTTTTTTTCCGTGTACCCACAGCCACGGGTGCTGGATAATTGAAATCGTTATCTTTTGCAAAAATTAGGAATTATGTTAATTAAATGTATTTAGGTAGTGGTTTAAAAATGTAAACTATTAACAATATGTAGGCTACATGTTTACATTAATAAGATCTATTGAAAACCATCAGAGAGGTGTTAAAAATATGAAATATAAATTCAATATTACGGGACAGTATGTATTGTATTTATTAATATTTAGTCCCGTGGAGTAAACGCGTAGGTTGCTTGTCTTGTTTGTTGTTGACAAGTAGGTAGAGGTTCAAATCCCAGTCATGAGTAATAAGGGTAATTATTTTTACCTTTATAATTCTATCCTCACCTACACGCAAACACTAGATACACTTACACGAAATTCTACTTTTTTAGTTGTGTGATTAAATTCAGATATATTCCAGGTGGGTAGTATGACACGCAAAAATCTTATATTTTACAAATCTTCAATCCCAAAAGCTATAAAAAGTATCCATATTTTTACTATCGATTTGTAAAGTCAACTGCATAAGGACAGTTTGTTATAAATGAGATCCAATACGTAGGTAGATTTTTCCCTGCCATCCTTGCACGATAACATCTATTTGTTGTTTAATTTTTTTTTTTCAGAACAAATTGATGGTGTCACCACTTAAAACCACTTCAAATACTGCGCGCTGAACATCAAGCGCATGCGCTTTGAAGATCTTCCCCCCTCCCGCCAACACCAACAAGCCACAGCCATCGATCGTTCTGTGATTGGCTAATACCGGTCCGACGTCTCTGACTCAAGTATTGGCGGGTATATCTAGGGAAATATATATATAATATGTTCAGGAGTTGGTATCAAAGGACAACAGGCGTTGCTGTTGACAGAAAAAAGAGAGTAATTCATTAGGTTATTAAAATTATTCTTCTTCCATGTGAGTGTTTTTGACGAAACATTTTGGTCAAAACCACTTATGATTGATTTTGTATGTGCACAGCGTTATACTACCAGTCCGAGTACTTAATATTAAATAACACTGTTGAAATAATAATGAGGAGGGGGATATCACTAATTTAATACACTAATCTGATAGGTAGGATTAAGATAGTAGGCTATTCATAAGAAATACAACAATATTTGCTTGTATGGAAAGTGGGAACCTGTTTAGTCAAATACATTATTCAGTTACCCCAGTCAGCATTCGAGTCCTAGGTTTTCAGCTATCATTAAACCCAAACAAGACGAGACTAATGCCTTATTACTTGTGCTCACCTATTCGGCTGTAGAAATTTATTAATGCCGGGATTTAAAATACATATTGTTATTTTTATATATTTAGTGTTATTATCTATACTTCACCTAAGCGTGTAGTAAGAACCTGCTAGGTAGTGCGATATCTTACAGATTGAGAAATACTTAATTTACTTTCATATACAGTAGCCCCATGGCTTCTTTGGTGCTGACTGACAGCTCACAGCTAACAGCTGACGGCTTTGAAAAGCTACCAGACCAAATTATGTATCCCTACGCCGAACCATATGATCTGCAAAAAACATGTGTTTAGCAGCTGTCACTTCTTACAGACAAAATTTAGTTATATATCTAAATGTTGACTGTCAGAAGTCAGCTGTGAACTGTCAGTCAGCACCAAAGAAGCCATGGGGCTACTGTAGTCTGCGTATAGTCATTCGTTACTTTTGATAGACATTCCAAATTCTCTATAAAATAGTACTAGTATTAAATAAAAGGTTCTAAATCTTAAGTCCCAAAAAATGTATGCATATTTTGTCAACTTTCTTTCCTACTTCTTAATATAGATCAAGTTTACTTGGGGGTTTTGCAGAGCTGAGATTTTATATTTCAGTTTTTACCATATAATTGTATTAAAGGTTTTTAATCGAACACAAAATATCTAGGATATTCCTACAAAAAATTTAATATCGATTGGAAAGAGATTGGAAAGTTTGTTTGTTAAATTAATACGTTTATCACTAAGGCTCAAACGTGTTAACTTTTGGGGTAAGGATATGGAAGCTCACTATAAGGAAATACTACATTATGATATAAATATTATGAATCTTACAATGAGTGCATTCAGCTGAGATTCGAACCTTGACCTCCACATCAATTAAGTCCAGTGTGAACTTGGCGTATTATACCATGTGACAACTGCTGCGGGGCATCGTAAATATAAGACGGAATCTATCGATATTTATTTGAATGCAAGGATGTCAAACATTGCTACAACAGAAACTAAAAACCCCGGTCTATACAAGGAAGTAAACGAAAATTAGTCTGATATTGTGACAATGACAATGCTATTATAAATTCCTTTAAAAAAAATTGTGATAGGGGTGAAAGAGGGTGGGGGAAAAAAAAGACATTAGAGTAACCGTTCTCTTGTTTATAATACGAACCTCTGTAGGCCCAAACCCTTCCCCCTCACCACCCAACACCCCCTCACACCGTCACAGATGAAATCTTTTGAGATATATAGGCATCCCTACACCACCCTTTGACTTCAACAGAAATAATTAAAATAAAAAAAAAATGACAAGAGATGGTTGGTGAGGTGAGGAATGAAGGGTAGTGGCCCCCTCCTCCTTTTCTATTCCCTATATAGCCACCAAAAAACCTTATAGCTATTGCACAATTGATAACACGGTCAGGAAGTCTGAAATGTAACTCAAAATGATGAATATAAAAGAAACTGCATTTCACACGCTTCTCATTATGTATAAAGGGGTTATGGAGGGGGGACACGCCCCCATTCATACGACATCCTCCTACAACCCCACCCTTCAAAAACCTTCATTTATATATTTTTCTTTACTTGTTAAATTTATTTTTTTAAAACTCGACTTCCATAAAAATTATGAAAAACCTAACGTTTCAAATATAATTTTTTATTTCTGAGGGGGTAAATGACGGGGGAGGAGTCTTTATAGAACTATATAGGTATATTTGGTAAGATTATGGTATGTTGGGGGTGGTGTGAAGTTGGAAGTGTATCTGTCCATCTGTGGATCCGTACCTAGTCCTAAACTTTTTTTTTAAATATATATTTAAAAAAATAAAAAGTACCCACCCACACTTTTTTTCCCTTCGTTTGTTAACTTTTTTTTTTTTCGGTCATCACTCATGTTTTTTCATTCCAAGTGAACTTCTGTGAGCAAATGTCTCACTCACATAGACGGTAATTTTTCACATACACACACTCACACACATGCACACACATGTAGGCCTTTCAAATATGAAAAAAGACTGTATATACAGACGAGACGTGCTTAAGACCACGTGAGCATTTCTATGTATGTATGTATGTATGTGTGTATGTATAAAATAGAATTAGGAAAAAAAAGTTTTTGGCAGTCCTCGAAAAAGGTGTGGTTTGTTTTTTTGGAAGCTAAAGCCTTTTCATGATAAAAAGTCAGTAAAAAAAAAGAAAAAAAGGCTTAAAAATGTTTTATTGAGGCGGAGTCAAAACTGCACGAAGCCCAATGGACGAACAGATGCGAAGCATGCCCCGCCCTCTAAAACGTATTCGCTTCTTATTTTTTTTATTTTATAACTTTTCCTTGTTTTTTTCCCCGCCTTGTTTTTTGCGCACGCATTATTCTTTCTTTTTTCCCGCCACTTTTGACTAGCTTTAACCTTACCGTCCCTGTGTACGGGTACCAACTATATTTTAACGATATAATTTTTTTTACCGTATTCTACATTATAAGTAATCTGACTGGGGATGCTTTTTACCCGTTTTCAGAAACACACCCGTATCTAAAACTTTTCCGTCCACCCTCTCTTCCCCTTCAATCCAAGTATAATTTAGTACAACCATGTTCAAAATAAAATTGATTACATGACAATTTTTTCTTCTTTTTTTCAGTTTATTTCCCCTCTCTAAAAATTAAAAAAACTAATTTCGATACAATCTTATTGCAATATTAGCTAACGATGTTTATATGTCGACTATAATATGTTGTTAGGCTTTTGTTTGCGTTTTGTTTCGGATAGGTAATATCACAGCACCTGTGGACACATTTGTGTAATAACCATGCAAATTTTTTGAGGGGATATATAGGTATACAGTTTTTACTCCCTAACATCAAAGATAATTTTTTAATCTTATCACAGTAAGATAAAATTGGATTTATGCAAATGCACTAATATTATGAATATATTTATATCTAATTGCATTTAATTTTGTTAAGATTTTATAAAAAGACTTACAAACTAGCTAAGCTTCTTATAAATTTACTCCTTACACTGCATATGAAAAGTTATACATTTGGACCTTGTTAAGAATTAAACCTTGGTCCATTTAGTTCCGTAGACAGACACACTATTGACTAAGATAAGCTACGAAATTATGATATATTATTTTATATGACTAGAACTAATCAGGAAATTATATAATAGAATAGCATCAAATACTTAGTATTTAATCTTTTAACATTAACTTATGTGAAATATCTTAGTTTACAGGTTAATTTTGAGAAAGGTATTTTTAAAGGAAATACAGGAGAATTAACGTTGACATGGCAAAGGAAAACGATGGTCACGCGAGGGGAAAAAAAACCCTATAATTCACCTCTATGGATTCGAACCTTGAACTCTCCATTACCAGCAATTCAGTTTATTGTAAATGAAAATATTTAAAGCTCACGACCACCTTTGCAGATAAATAATTAAAACTTAATCTTTCACTATTCCTTCAAAAAAAAATGAAACAATAAAAATATTGCCAAGGAACTGTAAAAAAATGAAATATTAGTATCACCTTAAAAAATGTAAATACATTAATAAATAAAAGCTCTGTTTTTATTTTAAGAATTTATGTGTCATGTGTATTTATTAGGGGGCCTAGTCTTCATACTTACCAAATGCAACCTTTTCCTTATCACCGCATCATATTGACTCTTCAGGTTATACACATATATACTAATTAATCTAATTATGATGAGTTAGGGATGAGGAAGGATGAATTGGGAGGAAGTGAAAATTGCAGATCTTATTTACTTGACATAAAGATTATTTGCTCATAAAACTTGATATGAGATATTTACACAATAGATTTCGAAAGTAAAAATATTATTTTTACTTTAGACTAGCTTAAGTAACCATTGTTACGTGTGAGAAAAGTTTTTAGTTTAATGATTGTAATTAATTAAAATATTTAACCAACATTTAAAAATTATATCTTTGAGGTGCACATGTGCATACAAAAAGACTGGTAATTCTTAAAATTTCAGACATCTGCTTTCGGTAGACACACATTGATCATGACAGACATGACATGACATGATATGACAGACAAACAAACTCTTTAAAAATTGTCCAAGCTGAACACATTAAGGATTTCCCCTAACTATGCACTTCCCAGTAGTCAGGTGGCCTAATTCATTAGGTTCTACATATTTGACTTTTAAAAATACAACCCAAAAATAGACCTTGGGATTTCACTAAGTATATATGAACAGTCCTACCTTTCTATTTTTCTTGTTTTTGTAACTACACACACTGGAGTTCACTGTGCTTAAGGCGTCATTATATCAATATACAGTCGACTCCCCTTGTAGTGAACCAATATTTACCTAGATATTGGGTTCACACTTCCGAAGTTCACTTAAACCTAAATGTGTCCAGCCTAAACACTAAGTTTGATAGGTAGAGACAAAACAAACTAAATATGAAAAGAGAATACATTTCATTTAAATCTATTGACTAACATTTAAATATTAGGCTGTGTGCTGCAGTCTGATCTATACTAATTATGATCAATTATTGTTCTTATTGTATTCTACTCAGGAGTTTGTGTTTTTTCAAACTCGATTCCACACTGCAAAAGAAGACATTCAATAAGCCATAGCACTGTCTTGAAATCCTCCAACATCTGTCTCACTGTCGGAACATATTCTTGAATCTTGTCTTAGTCATCTTCAATCTTTCTTAGTTCAGTGCTGGAACCAAAGTTAACAACCTCAACGGTGGGTGGTGAGATTTAATTCTATATAACTTCATAGCCATTCCGGATTCAGTTATCGAATCGTTTAAGGCGTCACCCTCGCAATAGATTAGACTGCTGATGATGGGGAAATTGGGGTTTGAATTCTTAACGGGTGAACTGAGGTTGAATTTCTTAAATTGTTTTCTAATCTCCCTTCACGAAATTACGAGTACAATTCCTCTCCATAAAACATTTCTCATTCTTAATACATTAGCGTAATAATTACATTACGCGTATAGCCCTGAAGGGTAGTAAGTCGCGGTGCAAAATACAAACCAAAAAACTTCATAGTACCCTATCGATAAGGTCTTTAATTTCAAAAGAGTTGTCATTGGTGAATTATATTCCCTTGGGTGACATTTCATCCTATGCGTCAAAAGTCACACCTCCAGTAGCTAAACCAACGGGCCAGAAGAAGTTCTAAATAATGGTCACTGCCAAACTCCTTCATACCTTGCCAGCAAAAGGAAGTGGCAAAGAACTAATCTCTATGTCCTTGCTTGGTGCAATCGTGGTATGACGCTTGTGATGCAGTGACTGTCTGCACTCAGGCATTTCTCCCCTTCCCATTACATAATTTCAGTTTTTTCTTCGAGTTTTTAGTCCCAACACCAATAAAGGTTTGCTTACAAAGAGTTACAACCTTAAAATTACATCTTTCCTTAAAGGTTTAAGCTTTTAGATACACTAAAACCAAATTTCTAGGTTTAGTGTGGCCGGATGTTCAATAAAACCGGGTAGAATACATCTAGAGCTAAGCAAAGTTTATAGGCTGTATTAGTAAAAGAAAATATCCTAGATGGAAAGCACACTCTTAGGTTTATTTCAGAACCCAGGCTTATCCCATGTTTTAGCTTGATATTTGATTTTTGTTTTGGAGATACCCGTCGAAGTAGTCACGCAGTATTAGTGTAAGGTAGAAATATAATGCAGTTAAACAGTGCATGTGTCATTTTCCAAAGTTTCTCTGCGTACATATGATAAGCTATTCCCATTTTATGTTGTCTAGCTTTGGAGTAATCCAGATACTATGATGTAATAGTAAAGAGAATAATTCAGAGATGCACACCCAATTATTTCCTCTATGGCAAGTAAAAGCTTTTTATTTATATTTTAGTGCTAACCAAAGTGGTGGTCAAACAGTTGAATGTGTCATGCTCACAAAAGTATTTATATTTAAAAGTGTATAGTTAAAAAGCTCTCAATTTCACAATCCTAAGTTTTCTATGTTGCGAATGCAAATAATCTGATTTCTGGATTTTGAAGTAGACCTAACTGGCAACTAAGTTGTCCAAGAAGTTATGGTCTCAATGTATTTAAAAGTATTAAAAAAACCCCAGCAGAAATGCAAATCTTTAGGCATCCCTAAGTTCCTTTTCAAAGTTTCTTAGTATTGAAGTTACATTGTTATCACACAAATGTAGACCTATATAAGATATTATTGAATTATATTATTGTATACTCTAGTGTTCAAGCCGCCTTTTGTGGGAGAAAGCCTTTATCAGTATGAATACTTATCTAAGTGAATACAAGATCAAATAAAATAAATATGTTGAACGGTACCAATGTGTAATATTTATTTGTTAAAGCAACATGATTTGTCTACTAATGTGAATACAAAACCATCAACGAAAAATATAGATTTTCTTTGGATTTAAGATTGAAATATATTCTGTAACTACTCTTTGGATTAAAAGTTGATTTAGCGATTAAATAATATGACAGTAATAAATTAATTCTACATTTAATAGGAGAATTTAACAATTGATCACGTGGCTTAAGGCATAATACTAAAAAAAAAAATCAACAGTTTTCAGCCTTTGGCCGGGTAATCTTAGTAAAATGCCTTCATCTTATTCTACTGTATACTTCAACAATTTTTACTCCTTTAATTGCTTCCATTGAAAAAATGAATGCAGACTAGGTGTTAAACGGATGTCCAATCTATAACCATGCGAAATTTAAGCACAATCGATAAAGTGGTTTGGGCATAACTGAGCAACAAACTAACACACAGAAAGAATTTCATTTTTATACCGTATATTAGTAGGAGGAATTTGAATGATAATGTTAATGACACAACTCGGTATAAGAAAAAATTATTTTTGTAGTTATTTACAAAACAAAACTTGGTATTTTAAAATCATAGCTATTAAAATAAAAATAATATAATGTCTATGCGTGGGTGTTAATATTATTATAAATGTCGATGTTTGGATGTTAATAATTTTTTACCCGTTTTAGTGAATGAATGGTATAAGGCAATGCTCTTGAAAGATTTGACTGCCGAAGATGGGGAGATCGAGGTTCAATGCCAGTCAAGTATACTGAATATGGTTATTCCTAAATGCTCTTCCACTCTTCCTCCTCTAAAATGTGGGTAAATACCCTCTAAATTCAACCTTCCTGATGACTCACACATTAGTGTGAATATTATATAATTTGCATATAGCTCAAACAGGAGTAAGACGTGGTACAAAATAAATAAATCATATTATGCTTATACTATTTAAATAAAATAATATCTCATACAACTCACAATATATTATTTGGCTTATGTTTAATAAATCATAAAATATTCAGAAATCAATAAGAATTTGATTATATAGTTCATTTACAAATATAGTAATTAAATATAAATTATTTAGATAAATATCAAAGTTTTTAAAATGGACACATTTATTAACGAAAACACATCAATATAAATTGGTGTAAATTCTAACATACAATAGCTTAGTGTGTGACTGAAGGTAATATTCCACCTCGTGGTCTAAGTGACCATACTATATGACTTAAGGTGGTCAAATTTATTTTATAGGCATAAGAACATAATTGTATTTGCTAGATTTTCAACCTTAAATTATTTGTTAAAGTTAATTCATCTAATTGTATTACTACATTACCTACTTACATACCTTATGGCACTAGGAACGTGAAAGTTCATTGCCACACTTACAAATAACACCCTCTTACCTTCTTTTGATCTAGCTTTATCCAGTCCATCTCATTACACCCCATCTCTTTCAACTCCCTTTTAATATTATATTCCAATCTTCATCTAGGTCTTACCAATGGTCTCTTCTCATTAGTTATGCCTGTCAATACTCTGAACATAGTTCTAGATTTTCCCACCGTAATCTATGAGACTTAATTAATCTAACAATTTCTTGTGCTGAGTAAAGGCTATGTAACTCATCATTATGTAGAATCTTCCATTCTCCATTAGCTTCATCCCTTTTTGTACCCAATATCTTCCTAAACACCTTGTTTTCCTACACCCAAATTTTGCAGTCGTTATGTAAGGTACTATACCACGTTTCACATTCATAGAGAACAACTGGTAAAACTATTGTTTTACATTTCTTGGCAACAGGCGAGGTGTCTACAACTTAACTTACCGAGCAATAGTATGCATATCCCGACTGTATTCTTTTCCTAATTTCAAATCTAATATATTTATTGTTAGTTAAAATTTTTAATACATACTCAAACTCATTAACCATGTTAAATTATATATTGCTCGAAGTAATATCTAAGTTATCGTCCTCAATCTGTGTTATCTGTGTATTCATACACTTAGTCTTTTGGCCTTCACTTCTAATACTATTTCCTTACTAGCCTCTATTAAAATGTTTGTATTTCCTACAACAGCTTCCTTTCTATTGCCCAACAAAGCTAAATCATCAGCGTATGATACTAGCTGCAATGTACAGTTTAACGTCAATATTTCCCGACTCGCTTGCATTAACCTCATACAGCGTTTCCTATTTCATTGTAATCACGCCTTCCCCCCTCCCTTTTTTCCGTACTTTATAAAGTAGCCCTTTAAATATGAGCTTAGCAAAAATAAAATGCCGCACAACGAAAGATTTTCTTGGTTGAAAGGAAAATAGTTTAAATGGAAATTTATATTTTTCCAAGGGGAAGGCAACTACAGGTTTTGTCCTATTTCATGTCTCATAAATAAACGCAGCTACCCTGGAAAGTAAATTATAAGATTTGACACTCAATTAAATGATAGTTATGGAATCATATTGTTTGCTTATTTGTCCAGTTTGGTTGTTAACAATTTTTGTGTTCATATGTCTGAAACCGCATACAGTGTGTTTCTATACTTTGTTTTGGTTCCAGAGTATGACTAGAATCCAGTTTCGCAAAACTA
Source organism: Timema bartmani (assembly GCA_902151455.1). Taxonomy (NCBI): domain Eukaryota; kingdom Metazoa; phylum Arthropoda; class Insecta; order Phasmatodea; family Timematidae; genus Timema; species Timema bartmani. The sequence goes on along the minus strand of CABFWB010000715.1, from coordinate 52,056 downwards.
CGTGCTGGCAAATGGCAACAGTAGGCCTACTTTGATTGCCCAGCAAAACATATAAGGGTATTCTTCGAGTAAATTGCTCCGCGAATGCGTCAACATCTGCGCCACCAAGAAAAGAGGATTCGCTGCAGGTTATGGATTACAATTACAAAGGCGGTGTTGTAAACAAGCTGTGCAGTAAGAACAAACTGATACAAATATTGTCTCGCCCACCAGATATAAACTTATATACAATATTTGTAACTTTTAATGGTTTTTTTAATTTTTTTTCGCAAAACCCTTAATTTTATCACATGGAATACAATGGTTCCACGTAACCCCAGTTGATAGACGCTGCCCTAATAGTATACTCTAAATCTAGATTAAAAAGCAATAGGTAAAGTGCATCTTCTGGTTTCAACACTTTCTTTATTTCAAAAATACCTGATAGGTGTTTGTATATTATGGAACTAAGTTAATTTTAGATGCCTCTTTGCCTTGATATATATATAACTTTTATAAGGGATACCTCTCCGTATAAGATTTATCTTTATAAAAATATACTTAAAATTTTCCTAGAAAAATAACATGGGTTATCAAGGCTAAAACTTTCCAGAAACATACTCTTTCATTAATGAACACAGGCACTCTTAGGGGCGCACATAAATCCATACAAATCTCTAATTAGTGGACAATAAAATTGCAAACCTTTGTCAAAATATCTTATAGTTCAAATGCTAACGAAACAGATTGCTATGACATCAGAGGTAGATGCAGAGGGGCACACATTACATTCTGATGCTTAAATATATCTAGAAATAGAATTCTAAATGTTAAAAAAAGGAAAAACCAAATGTTTAACATAATTTAAACCATAGACTTATCTTTAGTGTTGATAATTTTAAGCTTATTGATAAATCATTGTTAGTTCATTTCTAAGGAAAGTAGAATAGTATTTTCCACACAGTAAAACGTTCATGTCTTGAGGTGAATAAAGTAAGATCTTTTTTTAATGTAAATCCTGTTTGTTGATTATTACAGGGCTGTGTATATTGAATATTCTACTATATTTACTTTACTTCATGTAATCTGGGTGGATATATTAAATACACAATACTAATGGCCTAATGAGCGCATTTCTTTCTATCCGTGTATGGTTTTGAGCACCAATCAAACTACCCATGATGCTAAGTAAAATATTCACTCCTTATTTCTTGGTCAGGATTATACTGCATATAATATTGTACAATAGAGTTATAATATGTTTATAATATGTGTGGACATTATACATATATAATTAGTTATCCCTGAATGGTTACAAACTTATTTTCATGGCTTACACTGTGGTGCAGAGGTACCATAATTTAATTTATCAAGAATTAAACTATGTACAAACAGCATGATTGAAAATAATATATTTAATAAAAGCATACATTTTAAAATTTAAATTCCAGGAAGCTTATGTTATTTAAATATTTCACTGTATTACTAAATGCATGATTATATTCATACTAAGCTTTCAAGCTAGAGGATACAATATAAAAAAAATGGATGGTTTCAAAACTTTTAATTTTAAAGAAATTGTTGGTTTAAATTAAAGAGTACCTTAAATAAACTTAACAATTTAAATAAAACATTAGACCATGTGTACCATAGGCCTAATAAAGAAGTTAGTTTGTACTTGAGGAGGATTTGATGACTATTCTAGTTACCCTGGATATACAAACAATATTCTTTTCTGTGGATTTTTGAAACATTTTCCAAACTAGTATAATCATTCAGCTAGAAAGGGAATACATATTTAAATATGTTTTATATGTATGATTTATCGCTATTTTTCTTTGCTTCAGACAGTTCTTATTATTTTTTATAAGATACCTGTAAACCTGGAAAATGGCATAGAACTGTCACCTTTTATAAGACAGGGAAAGGGAAAATTTAATTGCATTGGACAAAGTTTATATCTGGATTATTAAAAAAAAGATTATTCCAGAGGATATATGAACGTATTTGTTGTTTTTTACTGGTAATACATTTGCAACAGTTTGTTGCTAAAATTTTTTCGAGAACATGATACGAATTGGACCCAGATATAAATTTAAAAATTTTTAAAAGCCAAAATTATATCCCCACGTTGTAAAAAAAATATTAACAATTTTACGTTCCCAAATATTTTGAATAAAGGGGACAGAAACAATTAAGTAATATGGGATTATCACAAATAATACTAAACAGATCATTACTCTAAAATAATATTACGAATATTAGATACCTTTCCTTTTGTCAGCCTAGGGCACACAAAATCATTATTACTGCATATGAAAGTACTTGAAAGTAGTTTTATTATTATTAAATATAATTTCAGTACCTTTAATATTTTATCGTATACCAGTAGTAGCTTTGTTCCAGTTATTGTGTCTCTAAGAATAAAATATAGTTCCCCAAGGAAAGCTATTTGTTCTCTCAGTTATAAAGTTCGAATAAAATGGTAGATATGTTTTTTAAATTCATTTTAATATATTTTATCTTGTAAAGTTTATATTGGAAAAATAAATATTTTATAATTTCTGAACGCACGTTGTTGAACGCTATTTAAATTTAGATGATTATATTGAGGCCTACTTTTGGGTAAGGTTTGTCTGAAGGTTTTGATCAAAATAATGAATTATGCAAATATTTATCATAATTAATCAGATACCCAATTAATAAAACTAAGAAAACACCCAAAGTTTAATTCTTCACTGTTCCTATATTAATTGCTTATCCAACGCTACACTCAAAAAACATGGCGCTATTAATTATACACTAGACACTATTTAATTCTTAAATCTTAAATCTTATTTTATCTCTCCCTGTCCCTCTCTCACCGATTCACGTCAAGTTTGGTTTTAACCAACGGATTTGGTTGTATGAATACAATAATGTAGGCCAGTATCGATATATAGAGCGATTTGCAATTATATCTCCACGATCATAAACTGAGTATTTCGATAAAGTATATAGTCGTGTTTAATCCGTTAGCATTGCGAAATTTTTTATTTACTGTTTGGTACTAAGCCAAAATCACAATTTTATTTGGGGTGTGAGTGAGATTACAATAGCGTGCTTATTTCAATGTATTCTATTTTTGTTCCTTAGATGTTAATTTTAAACTATTTATGTTGGTGTTCATAGAAACAATGTCCCAACGTAATAATAAAATTGTGTCTTGAATTTAGCTGATCTTTCAATTTGTTTATGGTTTATTTAGTTTTGTATATTAAATATTAAATTAAAACAATTTATTGTGGTGATAATTGCAACAATACCTCCACATAAAATAGCCATTGTTTATGTGCTTCCATTTGCGCCTTAAATCTAATTTATTTTTCAGTTATTTTAAGGTTTGGCTTGTAAAAATTAGGTTGGTTTAGTTTTGTTTCTTCGAAAGTAAATTTAAACTCTTTGACTTTAGTGTCCATTGCAACAATGCCTACACATGAGTGAGAAAATCTTGATACAATAAATGTAATAATTTCAACTATTTATTTTGGTGTTCAATTTCACAGTGCCTCAACGTAAGAGAGCCAATCGTGATAAAAAAAATACTTCAAAAATGTAAACAATTTAGTTTGTATCCTTACTACAGGTAGACGTAAATGTGTGACAACACTTCTTTTTATCATCTATGTCTTGAATCGTGTTATCGGTAGATTAAATGATAATGCTGATGAAAACAACGTCTATTAACCCGATATAATTGCGAGAGAAGCCACGTATAAATTACATGGCCGTATAAACGAATAAAAAGAATTATAGTAATTTTTGAATGGACCAAAATGTTTCTTTAATATCGAAACTTATAATGAAAAGACTTAATGAGCTCAAAAATTGATCTTAATTTTTTTAATACAATGATAATTTACGCATTTTTATATTTACTAACATATGTTTTGTAATCATGGTTGCTGATCAATAAATAGTAACTAATTATCCAACTTCAATATATAGCTTCAGTGGTGGTTGAAATAATCTATATTTGATTGTAATCTTTTGATTAGTAATCAAGGCTAACTAAAGTTAATATTTATTAGAATTAAACTTTACTACTAACTTTTGATACCCGGTGAAACCAAGATGAAGCTGGTAGTCAGTCTAGTTTTGATTCAAGTTAGCGTATTTAAAACGCTAACATGACATGAACAGTCTATTTTCTGTTAGTGAATTAGTCATATTATTTTTAATAGATCTAAATGTAAATAATTTTATTGAATAAAATAATTAATTAGCAAAAATAATAAAAACTATAAAAAGTACGATGAATAAACACCGCTATATTTTCATTATAAATAAATTCTATTTAAAATAAAATATAATAACGTACAGTAAAAATTGTGGTAAAAGTGCTTTTTTATCTGTTGAGAAATATATATTTTTAGATTGGAGTTAATACTTATATACATAAAACCAAATTAATGAAAACTATATTCAACATTATGTCCTGGCTGTTAAAATTATCATGATATTCTTTGCCGTACTGCTTATAACGTGGTTCAAAACATTATTATATCAATAGATGTAGATATTCAAGCTTTATTAGTTATAGATTTAGAAAGCTTTCACAGGTTTCTCTAAAGAACTGTCCAGAATTCCATAGTAAAATACTACCATTTGCCCATTGCCTCACTCGCAGTAAACAATACATCAACACATTCGATATATTCCAGTATTAGAAAATAATTAACTTTATTCGAGAGCAGTGTTTTAAGTGCATACTAAGCTTCATGGATAAAAACGGACTTGCACTCATTGTCTCCACATCCCTGCTCATATTACTTGCCATTTTCTAAACCCGCAATACCAGCCTCGACGTTTGTTCACTGCTACACCTGGTTTTATTTTCACTACTTCTCTAGCTAATGAAACAGTGTCATGATACAGAGTTTACCATGGTTCCCTGAAAAATAAGGAGTACAACATTAGGAAGTCCCGTCTTGATCTGATAAGTAATTTTTGAGTTTACTGGCAAGAAACAGAAATACCAAAATTCTAAAAAATTGTTTGGTTGGTATTCTTATAATCTATAAAAAACATAAAATAAGAAGCTCAAAAAATTTTCTAATACACAGAAAAACCTTAGAGTCTTAATATATTTATATATTTTCTATCCATGATAAAAAAAATGAGGTTAACTAAAATAAATGCTCTATAGTAGTGCCCTATTACACTAAATAAACTTGTTCTGTTAATTTAGTATCAAGAAACAAAGCTAGATAAACCAAGTTCCCAAGTAATAGTATAAAATGACCGAAAACATACTTGAATTTATAATACAAATACAAGCACACCTACAGTAGCTCTCTTATATGGACGCAGTGTTGCAAGTAACATAAAAATAAATTGTTTTAATTTAGTATCATAGAAACAAAACTATATAAATACGCACAATCTATACGCAAAACCATAATGCATCTGAAAAATACATGAAATTAAGATGCAAATAAAAGTACATTAACAGTGGCCTTTTTAAGTTGGATAGTTGTTCTACTGATCATTAAAAGAAACTTATTTTATCTATTAACAAATGAACAAAACTAAATAAACATAATTTACACGCAAAACTATTAAATTACAGAGATAAATTACAACGCAAATGCAAGCACATCAAAGAATAAAGAAATGTAGCAATAAACATCAACAGAAATGGTTTGGTTTTATTTTCAAAGAAATAAAAGTCAAATATATCCAAACACAATTTACCATAAAATAATTGGAAAACTTACTAAATTTAAGAAGCAAATTGAAGAACGTTAACAGCGAGTCTCTCTCGTGGGAGCATTGTTGCAATAAACAAAATAAATAGTTTAGGCTACTATCAAAGAAACAAAATTAACGAACACAGTTTTCACGTAAAACATTAAATTACTAAAAATATCTAAATTTAAGACGCTTTTGCAAGTATACTAAACGTAGATTTCTTATGTGGAGGCACTGTTACAATGTACAATAAAAGAAAAGCGTTATTTTCTATTAGACTTAACTCACTACCTTAAATTGTAAATAGTTTTATTTAATTTTGATTTAAACATTGTACGCTATGGATTGTTTACTATTGGTCAAGCGCAGCTTATTGATATAAACTTAGCTTGTTGTATGTAAATCAAAAATCAAATGACAGTTGACGGTTTAATTATGTGTATTTTTTTTTTGGTGAAAGATTCACTATTTACATTATAATATGAATGCATAAGTGATTGAAAGCATTTCTCCAAAACACTCGTCGCCAAGGAGATCTATAATAGATTTTTTGATATTTCAAAACCTTTCCTCGTCAAGGAGACTTAAAATAAATTATATATATTAAAAGTTATTATAGTTGAATTTGATACAATTTAAACCGCAAAAGTAGCCACACTAACAGTTTTTTCTCGACACTGCCTTGCTCGCTCATGATCATGGCGGTTTTATATATTTACACCTTGTCTTACTAACAATTCGAGTTGTACGCCTACATATTAATTACACTAATGTGTTAGGGATTAGGGAGTTTGACTTTTATAGTAAGTGTATCCATATTTGTGTTGAGGAAGAATGGAAAACAATTAAGGAAAAACCCGCCTCGATGGCGTAGTTGGCTAACGCGCTAGTCGTGTTGAGCTCGGCCACCGAGGACGGGGAGATCGAGGTTCGAATCTCGGTCGGGTGAACTGAGGGTGGTTTTTCCTTAATGGTTTTCCACTCTCCCTCCACGCAAATGCGGGTTCACTTCCTCTAAATTCAACCGTCCCAATTCCTATTCCATTAGTGTAATTAGTACTTAGGCGTATAACCCGAACGGGTAGTAAGACGCGGTGCTAAATATTATTATTATTATTAATTAAGGAAAAACTACTCTTAGTTCACTCGATTTAGATCGAACCCCGATCTCTTTGTCTTCCGGAGTTTAGTCTATTGCAAGAGAAGAGCCTTAGACCATGTGGTCATTGAAGTGGGTGTGAAGGTATACAGTTTATCCTGTATTCTTAAATATAAGGAGTAAAACACAAGTTCCATTTTGAACTGATGAGTTATTTTTAATTGGTTGGAAACAAACAAACGGAATCAAACCTACATACAGATTTAGAGTTTTATTATATGTATATATCTTAGAAATGTGTGACTCATTTATGGGATTTTGGCTGTTATCGTCGTGGCAAAACTTTAAGGTCTTACTGTATCCAAAATAACTAATATGTTTCCATTACTATATACATTTTATTCAATAATTTCCATATACACATAAATATTAGATCCCGGACTCCATTTAGATGCTCATACATCATTTTCAATATTTCGTGGACGTACGATGTTACTTTGACTTCTACATAAATTATCATGAAAAAGAGGCTTAGGTATCTACAAAACTAGATTAAGCTGTAAATTTGAAGACAATTTACAAAAATCAGAGCTATTTATCCAGACAAAAAAGTATCCCTTATAATACAGATATCAAATTCATATTAACCTTACATATTAGACATTAGTTTATACATTAGATATTAGATATTAACTGTACTGTTCAGTAAAAAAATAAATGTATCATATATAATGTAATTTTAATGCAACTATGCATGACCTTCTTTTTTACAAACCTTTTTCTGGGCCTTAGTTTATTTTACTACAAGCGCTTCCAAAATAACAATATAAAAGCCATCTTACAATTTTACCTATGATCAAAAACTATAAGAGAGGTTTTTTAAATCTGCGTTTTGGTTCAACAATGCATAATTTACACTTGTATGAATGGCAGTGTTAAGGCCGACCCCATATCACCGGTGGCTGTGGTTCTGTTATCTCTGAGTAGATATCACATGACCATAGCAGAAACTGCCTTAAACCTATAGTGATAAATGCTCCTGATATAAGGACGTATTCTGAATCGCTCAGAGGCAGATAATTTATACGCTAAGTTAATGGTCCTGGATTTGATTTCCGTGCGCATAAGTCGTATTTCAACAATACTTAAATAGCTGTATAAGTTTGTTCAACAACTTAAAAAAAAAAACTTTTTATGTTTCTTACAGTATGGGTTTAAAAATAATAGGCCTAGATCAAAATATAAATTGGGGTGTTTTATTTTGTCTTGCAAGTTAAGGTTGAAACTGCTACATGTCACATCTCCAAAATCTAAGATATTTGGAGGTATGGCTTCATTTACCACCATAATCAAAAAGTGAATTATGTTGGAATTGAGATAGTTATTAATTTTCGTGGCTCGCTTAGGTTGTAAAGAGGACTTAACGTCAATATTGTCATATCTATTTCTATGGTGACAAGGTGGTTAGGGTTTAAATCATGGACGTGTATAGTGAAGTTTGTACTTAAATAGTTTACCACTATACGTCAGCGTAAATGCAGGTGGGTCTCCCATAATTTCTACCTCCCCCTTTCTTTACCCATTAGGGCAGTTTTTAAAATGCTTATAGCTCGTTGAGGGAGTAAATTAGAAGTGGAAAATAAGTTTAATATAAATAAATAGAATGGATAAGGGACAACTATTTTCTAAGTTGGATACTAAGAAAATTTGTACGGAAAAGAAATTTGAGGTGTTATCGTTAAATTTCTATGACTATTAAGCTAGTAATTTTAATATAGAACTGTTACACGTTAATATATTTTGATAAAACATGTTCGCCATTATCTTACGCGAAAGACTTTATAAGAATAAATTATGTTATAATCATACCTATACATACCTATATGAGTAATATTTAATTATATTAGCTGAACACATGTGTATACAAGGAATACTATACTCCAACCCAACCCCTTTTTCGTAGCAGTTTACTACCTGCTGGGGCTTTCCATATATGTATAGATTGGTGTAGGGCTTAGAAATACAGAATTTAGAGGGATTATATCTTCATTAAGAAAACTACCTATGTATAAACTTCTGTGATTCGACCCCGGAATTTTCCAATTCAGAAAAACCGGACTAGCTGTGACTGACGCTATTGTCCACCTACCTACATGTGGTGATATAAAATAATTGTTACTAGGTCATATCAATTATGTTTAATTCTCTAAGTTCAAATATAGCTATCCCAACCTTAAGTTAGTCTTGTCTTATCAAAACGTATCATTTCAAGTTATCTACATTGAAATATGATTGCCTATTTTAACATTAACTAAAATCTATCTTTCAATTTTTTTAAAACTCTTGTATTAAAATTCTAAAAACAGCTACGAACAACTGTAATACATTTATCATGTGTATATCGTTTTAAAATAATATAGTGTTAGTAGCTTGTACCTAATATATTGATTATAGATTCATTGGGAATTTAAGGTATTCATAATGTATGGTAGTTTTAAACAAATTATTCAAGGTGAATATTTTAGTTTTTAAGTTTATTGATTTAACTTTACATACGTTCACAGTATGATTTGAAAATACGTGTTGATATTTTAAAAAGTGAATTGTAAACATGAATTCTAAAAATGAAATATTACGAAATTAAATTTTTACATTTGCTATATTATTAAACTAAGCTATTTAAGTAAATTTAAATTTATCAATACTTAAATATTTTATCAAATACAAAATTATATATTTATCTGGAAATTCTTTTCAATAAATATTCATAAATGATACAATATTTTATAATAGATATCTTCTACTAATATAGGTAACGATAATTTGAAAATAAAATAAACTCAATATAGTGGTTTTATATGATTGTAGAGATAATATAGTTTAATTTGAATTTTAATAGGATTGATAAATTGTTATGGTCATTCTAGAACGGGCAGCTTAGAAAAATAGATGATGCTTCTAATAAAACTTTCATCGTAGATTCTAGCTAGTTATCCTAAATATTGTGTCTCATTTTAATACTTACTATAATGGATGTTGAAGAACGTCTAATAATTGTTAGCATAAACAAAAATAAACCATTAATTATACAGGCTTCAGTGTAAGGGGACTAAGTTTTTAGAAAATATTTTGAAATTAACCGTTAGTAATGATAGTTAACTTTTTAAATATCATATTTTTAAATATCAACTTTAACATTATGAGAATATGATGTCACTATGTTAACAACTAAGACATTCTCTGGTAGAGGATAAGAAACAAAGGTAAAACACTTATCACTAACGGGTAAGAAGCACACTATTCTGATTGTACAGAAATATTTAAACAAACCATGTCACTGACATGTAGGCTATATGATACACCAGAATGATAGCTGTAAGCCAAGTTCTGAGTGTAAAGAAACATTAAACATACAAACCGTGTCACTAACATGTAAGATATATGATAGACCAGAATGATTTTATATATGTATTACTCCAAGCTGTTAATAATGAACGTACGAACCATATCACTAACAGAATCATTTGATACATCAGAATGTTAACTAATTTTGACCGGACACTTAGATTAATTTTATTGAAAATCCACCAATTGATTCTCGGCCCTTGTTATGGGATGAATTTTGATAAATTAAGAAACAATATTTATAATGTATGTATTGTGATCAAGATATTTTCCGTGATCATCTGTAATTTTTCATTAGACCCTTCTAAATAAAATGTACCAGGAAATGTATTCAGATACATTTTTGTATTTTAAAAACAAAGTCTTATAAATTTTTCGAGCTATCTTCAAATAGGCAAGTAAAATTATCTCTTAACAATGATTTGCTTTGGTAGCCGCATGGTCTAAGGCACTACTATAGCAATAGACTTGACTGCCAACGACATGGAAATCATGGCTCAATCCCAGCCAAGTGTACTAATTGTGGCTTTTTCTAAATGGTTCCCCACTATTTCTCCACACAAATGCAAGTAAACTTCCTCTAAATTCAACCTTCTTCATCCATAAACTTCTGGAACTATTAGTACATGAGCGTATAACCTAAATAGGTAATAAAAAAAGGGTAGAATAGTTATGTGTTTAGAATACACCATTTCCAAGAGATAGAGGTATTGGGATTTTTGAAGGTCAATGTACAAATAAAACTTGATTTACATAAAACATTTAAACATTTTAAACTGATAGGTCTAGTATTTTAATTTCTAAGATAGATAATATTTATTATTTTTACTAGGTTTTCTGTAATATGAAAGGCCCATTCATTTTGTCAAAGAAATCTGACTGCCAATGCACCCCGTCCTCTACCTCCTCCTTCACCTCACAGAAGTGTTTCCTTCCAATATTTGATTCCTCCTTCTTACTATCATTCTTTCCCTAAAACTTTCTTCCTTCTATGATGTTATGAAAAAGACAGTTCTTTCTAAGGATTTTTACGATCCAGTTTCTTTTGCATCGAAGAATCACACCCAAAATGTTTTTTTCGTCTAGCTCACTCTTATTAAGACTTCTTTAATATTCATCCTGTCTGGCCACATGATTATTTCAAGTCTACTGCAGCATCACACTTCAAAGCTCTACAAGTATTTCTTTTCCACCATCCTAAAATCCAATTTTCAGCTCTATACAGCGCTATGATCCACATGTAACATCTCATCAGTTTATTCTTCAGTTTCAAACTCAACTGTCTGTTTAGCAGTAACTTCTTCCTGTTGAAAGCTTCCTTGACCATGTCAATACTCTACTTAATTTCCTTGTTGCAGTAGTCATCCTTTGCCAGCAGACCTCCCAGGTATTTGAACCGCTCTATGTTTTCCAACTCCTGGTTTCAAATTTTGATTTTTATCAGCTCTTCATTTTTGAAATCACCATCACTATTGACATCTCAGTGTTGATCTCCATGCCATTTATTCTTCCTATCTCCAACAGCAGGTCCCTCATTTCCTTCAACTCTTCTTTATTTTTGCCCAGAAATGATAGATCATTTGCGTATTTTATTGTGTTGATGATGCGTCTTTCTTTCCTGAAACTGGCACATTCTTCTAGAGATTCCCTGACCAACCATTCTCTATATAATTTGAACAGACTGGGTGATAAAAACAGCATCCTTGCCTCACTCCTCTTCCTATACACGCTTTTGGTCTCTCCATAATTTGGCCTTACCTTCATTCGTTGTCCCAAGGACAGTTCTGCAATCAGCCTTCTGTCCCACCGGTTGAAGCCAATCTTCTTGAGTATTTCCACCAGTTTCTTCCATTTAAAGTTCTCAAACGCCTTTTGCCAGTCGATGAAACAAACGTATTATTATTATTATTATTATTATTATTATTAGCACCGCGTCTTACTACCCGTTCGGGTTATCCGCACTTACGCTAATGTGTGATAGTAGGGTGATTGTGAGATGAAATGGAGGACCTACAGTTTAACGTGGAATCCGAAACACGGTGGAGGCCTGGCATTCCTCACATTCACAAGTTGTGATTAATACACGTCTTATCAGAGGTGAAGGAAGGGTTTGGCAATCAGATAAATCTGTGCCAGGACCGAGGATTGAACCCCGGACCCTCAGCACAGAAGTCCGACACCTTACCCCTAGACCACCAGGTCACCGAAACCAACGTAGACCTATTTTTAGACTTCCAATACAATATCTGAAACTAATATCAACATACCGATGGCATCTCCACCTTCTTTTATCTTCAGAATCCAAATTGGTATTTTTCATCACACTTTCTATTTTATGTACTGATTCGTATTCTTGCATAATCTTCCTCACATAAGATTGGATGCTAATGGTCCTGTGGTAACTGCAATTATTGGCTTCGTTCATCTTCTTTAGGACCAACATGTTACCACTAGACAATTTTTTGGGACGTTTTACTTTTTAATAGATTTTATGTATACATTCTTTCAGAGCTTTTAATCTCTTGTTTCTCATTTCCTCCAGAAGATCAGCTAATCATCTCCAGCATATTTCCTTCCTCGCATGTCCTTTATGGCTCTTCATCTCATTCTTTAAAAATCCGGGTCCTTTTTCATCTTCTGCTTCAATATCTAGGTCCCCTGGTCGATTTTACTTGATTTATCTAAATATATTTGACATTTGACATAACAACTTTATAACGTCTATACATAGCGTTTTAAAGGGCCTTAAAGTTGGATGCGAAAAAAAAACGCGTGTTTTTTTCCGTTTTTATGGCCAAAATAAATAAAATATTGCTCCAGTACAAACATAGAATTTAATTTTCCTCAGCTGGTGACCTCAAAATTTCTTGAATATCTGACAAGGGTGTCCTGGAATTTAATAACAACTTTTTCTCTTAATTCAAAAATTTGTTAGATAATGCCACCATTATCACGACAGATATTCAGGAACTATTGATATTAATATGTGAAGAACAGTAAATTCTATATTTGTACTGGATATTTATTTTTATTAATTTTGGCCAACAAAATGTTTTGACATAAAAACTGGAAATCACCGGCTTTTTCTCGCATTTACTTCCATCCCACCTCAATAGTTTGATTTCAATAAACCTAGGAAATGTTTACGTGTCCAATATATAAACTTAATTAACTAGTCAGAATCAAGATCAACTTAATATTCACGTAACATTCACTTTTTATTTTAGCACCACGTCTTACTACTCGTTCGGGCAATACGCTTATGCACTAATTACACTTATGTTAGGATTAGGAAAGTGTTTAGTTACGCTAATGGTTTACGTATTATATATTATGTTATATTTAGAGATAATGTACTAGCATTTGAATGGAGAAAGAGTGGAAAACCCCTTTGGTAAACAACCCTCAGTGCACCCGACTGAGGCTTGAATCGTGATCTTACCATCATCAGAAGTGTAGATTTTGAAAGTTTAATTTAAGGAAAGTGTACCCACACTTGAGTGGAGAGAGAGAGTGGAAAACCATCTAGTAAAACCAGCCTCAGTACACCCGACCAAGATCGAAAAACGTACTCCCCGTCCTCGACGGTCCTGTCTATTACGAGAATAACGCCTTGTCCTTAGACCAAGCAGCCAATGAATCAGTTTCATTCACTTTATGTTCACGTAATGTAACTTAAAGGTTGTCTTCATGTCTTTAAATGCAAGCCATCACGATTCAGTTGTACACTTAACGTTCACTTAACTTAATATTTGTGTAAGGGGGAACTTTTACTCTACGTAAACGTTAAGTGAAGGATGATACCACGTTGTCTATCCACCCCATATTTTTGCGAGCCACGTCAACAGGACTATTTAATATGTATAGTTTGATTTTTGTAGGATGAACAATAGAAGCTAGTTACCAAAGCTTATATAAAAATTTTAATATATTCATAGATTAATATATATTATTTATAACTATAGAATAAATCAAAATAATAAAGTCAATGTTTTCAATGTTGGCCAATAAGAAAATGTGTGAATCTTCTAAAATGTTCTTCCAACCAAAATCAGGGTGTAATAAATTTTTTTCTATGGAATGGAGACAACTTATTCAGAATAGTTTGTACGCATCTTCTGAACTATAAAATGTCGTATACTGTTTGTTACATTTAATTTTGTTCATTCAGTGAGCTCAGTGGCGGATCCTTGGGTCGATCACCTCCCGCAATTGTATGGAAAATAATCAAAAATATGTGAGCCAATACCCTAATGTTGTAAAGAATAACAGAATGTCACCTCTATCTCCTGTTACCTATCTCCTTCATTTCCTAATGAATAACTCTTTCATCTTATCCCTAATGGGCAGAATATCAAGTGGCTTAAAATTAAAACTCTCAAGTAAGTATAACCAATAATTTGTATTAGATACATATTTTTATATTGATATCCACTTAAACATTTTAAGCCCATGCAGCCCTTCATAATATATATTAATTTTATCGACAAAGTAAATTCTTGTTTTATGTTTTTTGTAATAAATTAAAAAAATTGTTAAACACAAATGTGTTTTTTGTTTTATATGTCCTCTTTTTATTTTTATAATTATTAATTAAAAATATTTTATAAACTTTATAGAATATTACTATTAAAATTATTGTAAATAAAAATCTTAATTAATTAAAATTATTAAACTTACACTTGAAGGTGCCTAATGAAAACCTATCGCATCCCTCGACAACAGCCCTTGGCACCATCCTTGAGTGAGCTTCTATTGCAAGTAATTGCAGCCACATCAGCCCTAAGCTCTTGGGTTTAATTTTAGTGTAAAGACGTGTAATAATCACAAATTGTAAATGTGTGGAGTGCCAGGCCTCCACCATGGTTAGGATCCCACGTTTAATTGTAGGTCCTCCATTTCATCTTACAATCACCCTACCATTACACATTTGCGTAAATGCGTATAGCCCGAACGGGTAGTAATACTGCGGTGCTAATAATAATAATAATAATAATAATAATAATAATAATAATAATAATAATAATAATAATAATAATAATAATTTTAGTGAACAATATTTTTTTCAAACAGTCCCAATATACTGTCTCTGTTTTCCATGAGCTTTTATGTTACGTTAATATTGATCGCAAATTAGTTTACCTACAACAAGTGATTGTTAATTTTATCGTGATCCCGGCATTAGTTATCTGTTTGACCAAAATGTTTATACATTATAATTTTATCAATTAAGTGACGTTGAAAAAATCCAATTACACTAAATTAACTTTGTTCTGTAGGTATTAGCCTTTGCCAAACATCACCTTTTTCAAAGGATAAAGCGTGATTTCTCATATTTTTTTAGCAAAATAATATTTTAATTGCCATTCGAGAGTAGAGTTTATATTAAATGACTATTATGTTCATTACTGATATAAATAGAGGACTAGGCCTAATGTTAGTACTCGTAAATTAAATCTGATCACAATAATATTTTCGAAGGTATGTCCGAATTTAGTAGCCTACCTGTAAAACCACATTTGTTATTATTAAGACTATGATAGTTCTGCTCTCTTTAACGCTTTTGAGATTATTCTAGTAGTAATTGTGTATCTATAGATTTAAAGATATAAAATATAAATATACTTTATTTTTATATAATTTGAAGTAAAAAAAATATTAAACATATATGATTACTATTAGCACTACGTCTTACTACCCGTTCGGTTTATACACACTTACGCTAATGTGTAATGGTAGGGTGATTGTGAGATGAAATGAAGGACCTACAGTTTAAAGCGGAATCCGAACCACGGTGGAGGCCTGGCATTTCACACATTCACAAGTTTTGATTAATACACGTCTTGTCAGAGGTGAAGGAAGGGTTTAGCAATCAGCTAAATCTGTGCCAGGACCGGGAATTGAACCCCGGACCCACAGAACAGAAGCCCGACACCTTACCCCTAAACCGCCAGGTCACTTAAAACATATTAGAAATAGTTTATTTCTATTTATTCAGTTTTTTTAAAAATTGTTTTAAGTTTTGACTCCCCCTATTACGCAGACAAATTTCCTGAACAAGTCCATCAAAAATTCCCAGCAAGCTCTTTCCCCAAATTAATACATTATATTAATATATATTAATTCTGTAACAGATTTTTAAATTCATTAAATATAATCTCACATTAACATTTTAAACTTGATTTTTTTCTAAACATATTAATAATCTAATGATAAAGGGACTTAAGATAACGGAATTTTATTTTAAGTAATTTGAGTTAATTTTAGACAACACATAATAGTATTTGTGTGAATATTGAAAGATTACAACCTGACCGAGATTTGAACCTAGACTGGGTGTCACTTTTTTGTGTTGACCAAAATACGCCAACAGTATGTCATCTGAAAATACTTGTTGGCTTACAAGCACAAAATATTTTGGTCTTTGTTTTAAATAAAATATCTTAAAAATCTTTATCATTTTTAGGATAGGTAAATCGATTAAATTAGTCACAATTTTGTTTACATTAAATATATTTTATTTAATATATTAATTTTCTTTCTAATATTATATTTACTACAGCACAATCAAATATTTTATAATTTTATTTACTTTTTTTTACTGAGCTTTAGTGCCAGATAATAAATAAATTGGTTATTTTATTCTCCCGATGTGAATATAGCTAGTCCAAAATATTATCACATTCTATGTTATATAGAAGAATACGTGTGTTAAAATGAGTATTGTTGTAATTTTTAAACAAACAAACATTTAAGTAAAATAGATCAAATATTTTTCTAGTAGATAATTTATTACATATAGTCATTTCAACAGTTCTAGAATATTTATAGAAATCATTGAAACATTTCATAAAAGTAAAATTTAAAATAAAAACGCCTTAGTCAAATTATTCAATGCTCATTACAAATATATAAAATCTGTTGGGACTAGCATATGTAACAAATTAATCAAAATATTTTGATTGAAGAAATATTTTTTTATTTTGTTCCAAAATATTTTTGTGTGTCAAAACTACATTAATACCTTAATTTAAGCTACCTTATATCTCGCCTTATGCTACTCAATTAAGGGTGAGTGTGAGAGAGAGAAAGTTTGGGATAAGTTTAACCACTTTTTCCTTGAAGGAAAAATGTTTAAACATTTAAGAAATATCATTTTAATATACCAGGTCAGAGTTCAAATCATATTCTCCTTTACTGAAAAACCAGAACAAGACAATATTGACGCCCTCTTTACGAATTTATACTTGTAAAATTCTGAAACAATATGTCAGAAACTATGTATTTTCTCAAAGGCTCACTCCTAATTTCCATCAATAAATAAAACCTTAACAAAAACAGAATAAAACGATATTGGAGTTTTAGTCCACGTGGCACATGTGTGGATCTCATTTAGGACAGTAAAAAAAAAATTCCTCATAAGCAACCTCCTTAATCTTATTTTAATATATAATAATAACAAACGATGGCACAGGAAATCTTAGGTTGACATAAATGAAAGGTGTCCATGTGGCCTAAAACGCTCAACAGTGGACTTTATTAATCCTTATAACAATATCTGCTCCACCACTTCAACTAACATAGAATCAGATTTTTCAAGAGGTGGTTTATAAAGTTTCCCCAAGACTAGACAAGTTCTACCCCTCTGTACCTAGTTAGTGTGGAAAGAGGAGATAAAAGACCAACATTCTTGAATGGGACGGTCACACGCCACATGTTGATTTGTTGTCAACAGCCCGATTAGGTAGGGTATGGCTATATTCACCTTTATTTTCAAATCTCTCCTGGCGGGCACGCGTGTAAGCCGTCAAGCTCGTCTAATATAGAGAGGATAGGGTGGCCATGGCTTCAATTCCAGATGGGTAAATTGGGGTGTTTATTCCTTGACACATAAGTGTTGATCTATTTTAAATATTGATCTTCCTCATAAATAGCCAATCAGTGTAATAATTTCTGATAACACAGACGGGTAAATAGAGAGAAAAAGGATTAAGAAAATTAGTTTTAGAAAATTCAGTATTATGGATTCCAAAGTCCTAAATAAAATAACAACACACACAAAACTTTCTAATATTATTACAAAGGTATATAATTAAATCTTGACATAGGAATTGTGCCAGGACTATTTGGTTTAAAGTTCCATTTTTATGTCCCTTGACGTTTTAACACGAATTCTCTATGTTCGATACCTCTGTCAAATTAGTTATCATTTATGGACAAATATCTGAGTGATATTTGAAAGTGGCACATAATTTTTATCAAATGTTAATTTGAATAATATGATATGCCTTAGGATATGTTTTGATTTGATTTTTTAAAATAAATTATAACAATTTCAAAGGAGTGTGTGAGACAAAGCTTTGAAAAGTTGAATTATGTGAAACATAATCGAAGCCAGATTTAAAATATCATTTAATTACCACCCAATGTTAAAATACTTTTTCATAGCTTTTATGTTGAAAAATGTTATACTTAGCCATCTAAGATAGATATCTAAAATTGGTTATTTCGAGGCTTCGTCATTTCCTCGAAATTATTGAAATATTTGAAGTTTATTGTGAATGTCGCAGTTGAACTGAATAAGATTTGACATATTATTTACAATTTTGAACCCTCGCACAATCCCAGCCATTTGTTAAAATATCGTCACCTAAGAATTAAGAGTCTCAATATTATTAAACATAAAAATCATTCGAGGTTAGCTTTCTCAAATTGGTATGATTTTTCTTTAATACTGATATTGTTCAAATTAATAAGTTATAAGATTTGTAAGATGGAAACTGTAATTAAATTATAATTTTATTTTATAATAGGACCTCTCAATCAGATGGCAATTGGGTTTGTTGGAGTGATATGATTGGTTAGGTCACATTAAACATAAATAAAGCTAGAAAAGGTTTTTTTAATCAAGAATAAGATTTTTTAAATTCTATAAATATACGAATATAATTGAGTTTTAGAGGAATCGATGGAATCAAATTATTATAATAGTATGAATAAAATATAATATTTTGAATTTGTGGGAAGGTGGGTGTATATATGTCGACGATAGAGCTCCATAACCAAGAAATTGAAATCTGAAGCTTGGCATACATACTTTAAATGATCCCGGGATTGTGCTATTCAAACGTATTAAAAATACATCTACTGTGAGATTGATGTCTTAATCCATAATAGCAATCCTTATATCCTATAATCATATAATAAAACAATCTATGTTAAATTTCCTCTGTTTGTTCATTTCCAGTAAACTCAAAACTTTCTCATCGGATCAAAGTGAGATTTCTTCTGTTGTACGACCTATATATAAGATTAAACGGTAAGATATATACCATCACGTTATCTCATCAGCAAGAGAAGTAGCGTAAAATAAACCGACTATTTGTGTTTATACATTAGCGTTTTAAATTTGTAATATCTCAAATAAAATATAGTATTATACTGTAATTATTTTAAATGTATACCTCTTCTTTGAAAGTCTCCTTGGGACCAAGGGGTTTGGAAATATCAGCAACCTATTATAAATCTCCTTGGCAACGTGTGTTTTGGATAAAGAAATTCAGTTATTTTATATAACTCACACTATAAGGTAAATAGTGTTTTATCTTTGCCTTTCATTGATAATGCTACGTTTGTATTTATGCATAGTGCTTAGTTAATTATAAACCTTTTCATAATGGACCGTATACAATTCTTAATTACATTTACAAAAATGTATAATGAAATGTAGTGACTAAAGTCTAATAGTAAATAATGCTTTATTCTTTGATTGTACCGGTACATTGCTACAGTGCCTCGGCCTAAGAGAGCCCTTTTAGTGTGCTTACATTTGAGTCCTAAATCTATATACTTTTAATTTATTAAGCTTGTGATTTTAGGTGTAGACTGTGTGTATTTATGTTTGTCTTTCTGATAATAATTTAAAGAATTTCATTTATAATTCATTGCAACACTGCCTCCACGTAAAGGAGACACTCTAGATGTGCTTTGATTTGCGTCTTAAATTAAGTAGATTTTAGTTCTTTTATTAGCACTGATTCAAGTTCTACGCCCAATACTAATTACACTAATTAGATATAGATTAGGAAGGTTTAGTTTAGAGGAAAATCACCAGTATTTGCGTGGATGGAGAACGGAAAACCATTTTGGGGAAAACCACCCTCAGTGTACCTGACCGGGATCAAATTCCTATATCCCCATCTTTGGCAGTCCAATCCACCACGAGATTGCCACATTAGACCACACGACCACTGAATCAAGTTCTTAGTGTAAATTGTACGAATCAAGTTTTGCTTCCTTCATGCAAATTTAAACTCTTCACTTTGGTGATCATTAAAACAGTGCCTACACGTATTTTTGTCTTTTTTCGGTAATTTTATGGTTTTGCTTGTAGATCGTGTGTATTTAGTTATTTTTATAATAAATTTGAACTAATTTTTTCGGTGTTCATTACAACAGTGGCTCCACTTAAGACGGTCATTTTTAGTGTGCTTACATTTTCTTCCTAAATATAGTTATTTCTACGTTACTTTATGGTATGACCTATAAATTAGGTTAATTTGGTTTTGTTTCGATGATAGTTAATCCAAACTATTTGGATTTTCATTGAAAATATGTCTTCACGTAAGAGAGCCACTGTTAGAGTGCTTGCAATTGTGTCTTAAGTTTAAACATTCATGATTTCATTCATTGTACGATGTTGCTTGTGACCTAGGTTTATTTAGATTTTTCTCTTGGTACTAAATCAATATCACAATTTTATTTAATGTGATAGGGTGCTTACAATAGAGGGGTTTTCAATTTACTTGATAGTAAATCTATAACTTACATATAATAAAAGTATAAGGTTTGTATGTGGATTCGAATTTTGTGGAATTTTCCTTTTTTTTATGGTTAATATAAACAATAAAAATAACAAATAATCAATTTTTAGAATGTTTGTATGTTTGATTGTTTGATACCATTAAACTCAAAAACTACTTATCAGATCTAGACGGGACTTTTTATTTTGAACTCCTTAGTTTTCAGGGAACTGTGGTAAGTTATGAACCACTACGCTACCTCGTCAGCGAGCAAAGTAGTGATGAAAAAACCGGATGTAAGCAGTGAATACTCGTCACGGATAGTATTGCGGGTACAAAAGGTGGAATGTGATATTAACAGGTGTGTGGAGAGTGAGGGAATTGGGGTGAGTGAGTCTGTGTATTCGTGATTCTTCGTAAGCTCATAAAACACTGACTGTTTCGTAAAAGTCTCATACTTTTCTAGCATTTGAAGTTGTCTAATGTGATGATGTATTGTTTAATGTGAGCGAAGCCTTTGGCAAGTAATGGTCTATAAGTATGATGCACTATTGAAAGTAGTTTTCATTTTTGATTGTCCAGCTTGTATAGCAAGAAAAAATATGAACTTAATTGTAATTTTTTTTTTGCTAAAAAGAACTACTTAAAATATAAATTTGATAGTCGGTTGACTCAGTCTTTCAAATACTTAATTACGTTGACAACTTTACTGTTTATTCTTTTTTGTTTCAAACACAACTCCTAAAGTTTCGAATATTAATTATTTATTTACAATTAGTATATACATTTTATATATACTCACCTTTATTTCACTATATTAAACTTTCCTTATTAATTTTGATTCATAAACTGCCAACCCACCATATTAATTATTTATTTTGGCAGGTGATTTTAACGCTATCTGCTTTAGAGAGTGGTTTATTTAGGAACTGTTATGATCTTAATTTATTTTATGTTCTTGAACGCTTATAACATCTGGCTGTAATTTGAAGAACTAATTTCCCCAAGCGGAAGTGATTATCACTCTTGTTTGGATTTTTGGTGCGAAATTTAAAAATTAATTCTAAAGATGATTTATGTTTATTTGTCAAATTATAATATTAAATGATTCTTATAATAATACAATATTTCACTGTCTAAAGGGTTAATATTTTTTTATTGGTTGTAAATCACTGCAACTAGTGTTCTCCTAAGCCAAAAGTTATTAAAAAAAAAAGAGAACATATTTGTTAATTTTTAATGGTTTTGTTTTGTTTACTCAGAAGAAATGTTAAAAAAATAAAAATAAGGATGGATTCCATTTGGTCCATCTTAAATATATTAACTTTCTAGAACTAAATATCATTTTGGCAGCATAAAATTCTTTAAAAGTAATGTCTAAACTTCAAGGAAGGGCAGGAGATAGTTTCAAAAAGAATATGTGATGCAAAAAACCTAGAATATATCATTGTTACTGGAGCCTGAGATCACCAAGATATATTATTGGGTGAGACAGAATAATTCACCATCATCTAGCTATTAGAAGTGTCAAGTTATATTTTAACTATTCAAGGAACATAATATTTTATTCTAATATAAAACACAAATTTATCCTGTTTTGTTTTCATTTTATTTCAAAGAATATTTCTGTAATAATTCATAAATTTATTTTTGTCATTACATTTCAAGTGAGTTTAAGAATATTTCCAGTGTTGCTTCACAATACTTTTATTAATTTTATACTATATGAGACATACTTTATTAGGTAGGGTTTATTTGTCTTAAGATTTTTTCTCACAATAATTACAATCACTATATACAATTCATATTGTTATTAATTAATTTATCATATTAATGTACATGGTAGTTTTAACATTGTATCCCAGGTATAAATATTTTTGTTGGTTGGATGTCCAAGCAAGGAATAATAATCTACTACAGGTTACATTTTGTAATTTAATCTTTTGACGAAATGTTTGTGGCACACTGGAGTCATCTTATAACATAACTTAATTTTGTTCCTTATCTTTGTAATTTAATATCTCCTTACTAAACTAAGATAAAAATATATATTTTGTTTGTAACATAAATCACAAAGCTGCCTTTAACTGTATTTGAAATCAAGAGCTTGGTTTAAAATAAAAAATATAATATGTATAGCTACAAAGGATTACTGCAACTTTAATGACTGGCCAAGTTAAAATATGATTTGGCACAAAGGATGAGGAATGAAAGAATTCTGACTTTATAAATTCTAAGAAGTTGTATAAATAGTGAAATAAAAAATATAAAATGTATGACTGTAGACTGAATATGAAAATGCTGAGTGGAAGTCAATAGAAACGCTATCTGTATAAATATTGAGATTTTAGACTTAATACTTATTCTAAGAGTTGAATATTGAATGAAGGGTTGGATCTTAAAGGCCAAGAAACTCACTATCCGTAGCGCCACCCTTTGCTGTTGCATATCAACTTCAATTGGTTCCTGTCATACTCGTGGTCGAACAATCTCCTTACGCACGCTTGTGTTTTAATATTGCAGGCTGGAGTGTCTCCTATATCCAGCACCTCAATCTTCCCATCTCCCGTCTGGTGTAGATCATACAGGTAGTCAAACATGATCAAATGTTTGTTGGACACAGAGGTGTAACTCAGGTTCAATGAAACCAGATTAGTGAGGTTGTTGAAAATGGGAGCTGGAAAATCCATCCAAGGATTGGCGGACAGATCCAGTTCACGAAGATGATTCAGGTCAGAAAATAACCCCAGGGTCAGACTCATGATTAAATGTTTGTTGGACACAGAGGTGTAACTCAGGTTCAACGAAACCAGATTAGTGAGGTTGTTGAAAATGGGAGCTGGAAAATCCATCCAAGGATTGGCGGACAGATCCAGGTGACGCAGATGATTCAGGTCAGAAAATAACCCCAAGGTCAGACACTTGATATGGTTGAAATTAATCTTAAGAGTTGTAAGATTAAACAAATTTCCAAATAAGTTTGAGGGTAGAAATTGGAGCTGGTTAGTGCTAAGATCAAGCTCAGATAAGAGAGATAAATTTTCAAACGTACCTAATTGAAGATTATCTAATCTGTTGGAACTAAGGTCAAGTAGTTTTAGATTTCTCAAACTTCCAAATATCCTCAATGGAAGCTAAGTAAGATTGTTGTGACTGAGATATAAATATTGGAAACGTACAAAATTTTCAAAAAATAGTTCTGGTAAATAATTGATTTTATTAGTACTAAGATTGAATGTAGTAAATATAATAATTGGTTTTGGTACCAAAGTTGAACACAATGTCGTTAAATTGTTGTTGTTTAGATACATATTTACAACGTGACTATCTTCTTTCAAAAATCCACATGGTAATGTACTCAATTGGTTATAGGACAAATCCACAAATAGAAAGTTATTTGAATGTGGGAATATTGGAGCATTTATCTTGTTTAGAATATTATGACTGGCATTAAAAGACACAATTATAGTTTTTGAAGAATAAACATAATTCATACTTGTTAAATAATTGAAGGAAATATCAAAATTATTAAAATAGTTTTTTGATGTGGAGAAATTGCTATTCAAATACTGTATATAATTTCTAGCTAGTTTAATTTCCATTAGAGCATTATTGTTAATAAAAAGTTCCTGTTGCAATTCATGGAAACTGTTCCCAGAAAGGTCAATATATTCCAACATTTTTAACTCACTGAAAGTATCATATTGGAGGACGTTTATCAAGTTATCACTTAAGTACAAGGTTAATAATTTCTTCAAAGGCTGAAATACATTACGCGACAAGTTCGTCAGTAAGTTTTTGGAAAGATTAAGTAATTGTAGGGAAGGTAGGGACTCAAAAAAACGTGGGTGTATTTGATTAAGTCGGTTACCAGATAAATACAGATGTAATAATCCGGTAAATTTTGAAAACAATTCAAAGTTCATTTCTTGATATTGATTATGAGATAAATCTAGAATTCTTAATGCTGATGCATTACCAAAGACACAAGAATCCAATTGATTAATTTTGTTATAAGAAAGATTTAAAAAATATAGTTGAGTTTGCTCAAAAAATAAATAGCAAGTAAGTTTTACTAACATATTTTTACTTAGATCTATAGTTTTGAGCTTTGAACAGTAAAAGAAAGTGCTAATGGAGCGTTTTAAATTTTTGGTGAATGGATTCAAAATGTTTTGTTGATGTAGGCTATACAAAGGTTCTTCAATGGTTTTGAGTCTATTACCAGACAAATCTAAACTTATAAGAAGGGTTAGAAGGTGAAATATTTCTCGGGACAAGAATTCTATAGAATTATTTGGAAGCTTCAACAACCGTAAATTAGTTAGATTAAATAATAAATTCCCAGGTATATTCTTGATAATGATATTCTCTAAATGTAATTCTACTAAATTTGGATCAAGCTTGGTTGTAATTTGTGTAACTGAGCCCCCTTTGCATTTCATTTGCGAATACCTCCCTCTAAACACTCGGATGTGCTCAACCATCACATCAGTAGTCATTATACAAACGCAAGAATCTGGACATAGGTAAACGATGATGTTTTTACTAATAGTTTTTTCAGTTTCAGAGCAACTTATTTGGGATATTTTATTGGTGATGTTTATTGCAACATAAATTCTGGTATGGGAATAATCCATATTTTTTGATGGTTCCTTATAAAGAGTTAAGTTACTATATGACTGGTCCAAAGCACAGCTATGATGGCCTTTATAAGCATAATTATAATACTCATTATTATATGTTTTATAGAAAAGAAGTAGAAGTGTTAGATGAAACCTTTCCCCACATATAGGGTTTTTATCAAGTGAAATGTGCGGAAATTGAGGCAGTTCAAACAATTCATTTATAATAGTTAGATCCCTCACAGTCAAACCATTCATGGAGACATTCACCCGTTCAAGATTTCTGAGGGGATTGAATATATTAGCTGAATAATGTATTAATGGATTCGCGCTAAGATCAATTATCTTCAGATTTTTAAGATAGTTAAATACGTTTCTATGAAGTAGTTTTATTAGGTTATTGCTAAGATCAAGATAGGATAATCTGTTTAGTGAAACAAAGTCATCTGAATAAATATATTGTAATCTATTGTGACTTATGTCGAGGGTTTCCAAAAGGTTCATCGATGTAAACCAAATGTCTTTAATATTTATAATAGTTAGATCCCTCACAGTCAAACCATTCATGGAGACATTCACCCGTTCAAGATTTCTGAGGGGATTGAATAGATTAGCTGAATAATGTATTAATGGATTCGTGCTAAGATCAATTATCTTCAGATTTTTAAGATGGTTAAATACGTTTCTATGGAGTAATTTTAGTAGATTATTGCTTAGATCAAGGTAGGATAATCTTTTTAAAGTAACAAAGTCATCGGAATAAATATATTCTAATCTATTGTCACTTATGTCAAGGGTTTCTAAAAGGTTCATTGATGTAAACCAAATGTTTTTAACTTCCATCAAGGAGTTTCCCTTCAAGCTAAGATGCTGCAATGTTAACTGTGACACGGAATCTTCATTCGAAAAGATCCTTAAGGTGGTCCTATCAACTCGTGAAGGGGTTGTATTAAAGAAACAAAAACTAAATATATAGCTCTTTACGCTACTTTTATTTTTTATATCCAAAATTTGTTGAGGATAAGAATAAAAAAGTAAAACATCCGTTTGGAAAGATAAGTGTAAATCACTTGGTACAGGATATTTCTCATGAAAACTATCAATATTGATATATATATTCACTTTTGAGTTGTTTAAGAAATCTCCCCTGATGTTTTGAATAGAATTACCTGCTAGATTTAATACTCTCATCATGCTCATATAATTAAAGACTCGGTGATCCAAAAAGCTTATTTTGTTGTATGATAAATTGATACTCAAAATATTTGGATTATTTTGAAACGATCTGTAGTCAATAAAACTAATATTGTTGTTAGAGATATCTAATATTTCAAGGTAGTTCATTTTAGAGAATAGTCTATAGTCTAAAATAGAAATGTAGTTTTTCGACAAATCCAGTGTAACGAGTCTATCTATATTCTTAAATATATTATAATCAATCTTATGTATAGATTTATTGGATAGGTCTAGATTCAAAATAAATATAAAATCATAAAATATAATGTTATCTAGAAAATTTACCAAATTATAAGAGAACGAGGCATAATGAATATTTCTAATAACCAAATCTATATCTTCAGTATTGTTTTTATTGGAAATAGACAAATTAAAAACATTTTTTGGAGATTTGGGGATAGATCTTTGACCATGATATTTTTCCTTTTTCCAAAGAAGTTTATATATATCTGGTTTTTCACTAAACAATATTATTGAACAATAGTAACCTTTACTGTCATCAGGATCATAATTATATGAATGATTTCCATAAATATATTCATGAAAATCGGCGATGTGACTGTTATCCAAGTAAAGGCATCTCAAATCCATACACTTTTTGGAAACATTTGAAGAAATCTTTATCAGATTGTTGTCGGAAAGGTAGAATATGTTTGATGTTGAGTTCAAAGAATGGCTGTAAACAGGAATTTCTTTTATAACCCCATCTTTTAGGTGCAAGTACAAGGTTGAATCTTTGTAAGGATGTGAGATTATATCCATGTTGACGCTAGCGTTGTTACTCGTCCTGAAGTCGAGGGGATTAATTTCATTGTTTCTGAATTCTATGGATGTTCGTTGTAATAAATTGTAGCAAATTAAAAGTTTATTTCTATGAATCATACAATAACAATTGTTAGGGCAGTCGGGTCTACTTGTCACCTGCAGTGTAAACAATGCCACCAACATCGAGATTGAACCTAAAAGAACCAATAATAAATCAATTATTTGATCATTTAAATTTACCTAAATTATTCACTAATATAAATGTAGATATGGTTTTAAATCATTATGTTGATACGAATTTAAAATTCAATTTGAGGAAAATATAATTAAATATCCAAGCTCACTGTATATTCTAGTAGATAATAATGATCATAAGCTAACAATGTGTTATAGTATTCCAAATTATTACCTGGATTACACAACCCTTATAAAACATAATGTTTGGTATTTTATTTATAATAAACTGTTTTGTTTCTCATTTTCATTATATTTTTTATATGTTAAAATATTCCAATCCCTGATGCGTTGTCTTATTTACCTAAAAATTAACTGATTGTTATTAAAATAATCAAAAATAGTACGTAAGCACTGGAACAACAAGTAAAGTGGGAGGTACTAAAGAAGACACCTTCAATTTATTTCAGTTTATTTGTAGAAGTCATAACATTTTAAAAGATTATTAATTTAAAATAACATAAAATTTAACAAGCATTCATTGAGACACGCTTATTATCAAAACTGTATAGCTCTTATAAACATTAATTATAAAAATACACTCAATTGACTAATGTGATATAGTTAATACTTTTAATATATATTTATTGATTAAATTTTAACTTAGCTTAGAATTTAATTTTTTGGATCATTAAAAAACAAGGATTGCTGGACATAATTCTTAACACATAATCGTTTAATCGTTTAATTTTTTAAAACTTAGCTCAAAAAATTATCACTTCATCATTTTTAGAGCAGCTACTATAAACGGTATTCTGAATTAAGAAAGAAACTAAGGGCTGTATGCAAGAATTTTACTAAGTGGATGGTAATTGAACACTAGCGTGGGTTTACTTGTGTCGTCAGAGGTTAAAAGGTGAAGCAAAAATGTGCTCGGGACCACACTAGCAGTCCACCAAGCATTCAATAACGTTCTTGCATGCTGCCCTAAGTTTCTAATTACCTAAAATTTAATTGTCATAGCTCAAATTTCCAATCACCATATCAAAGCACTCAAACTATGTTATTTATTAATTAATTTGTATTTCATACCTGCAAATTAAAGTTTTGAAACTCTAGATCTTTATATTAATGTGATGATTGAATTTTGAAACAATATGGTTCATCATATTTTTTTATATAATAGTTAATCACATTGTCAGTATTTTTTTTATTTGCTTTTTTACGTTAAGAGCACGCTTAAAACTATCTTACCTGCTATTGACATGGCTTGTAGTTCAACGTTTGATTACAAATACAACACAATAATTATAAACGAGAAACTTTTAAAACTTATTTTTTCTTCATCACAGTCAAAATATGTATTGGCTCTCAAACTTTCAAAAATAAACTGACTAACAACAAAAAACATTTTGCTTGTGCTCGAGGCTTACTTATAAACACTCAAATAAAAACATACAACTAAAGGAAATGAGACAACCACTTCCTAAATTAATCGTATGAGCACATGATTTCTGTTATTAAATATTCATATAACTTTAAGAAATTTTTTATTCTATTTTTTAATTAACCTTTAAATAATCAAGCTTAGAAAGGATCTGAAACATATAGCAGTCGGAAGTCATAATTACTAACAGGCTGAATACATAAAATTAATGTAAGATTAAATAAATTATTTGGAGATCATTATCAAGTTGGGATGGAAGGGTACTCAAGAAAAATTCAGGATTATTCTTGCTGTTTTTATAGCAAAACTTTTTGGCAAAAATAAATAAAATATTGCTCCAGTAGAAACAAAGAGTTTAATTTTCTTCACATGGTAATATCAAGAGTTGTTGAATATTATCTGTCGAGATCATAGCAGTACTTGAAAAAAGTTTTTGAATGAAGAGAAAAAGTTATCATTAAAATCTAGGACACCCTTGAATGATATTCAACAAATGTTTATATAAACTTATGAAAATTAAACTAAACTCTATATTTCTAATGGAGAAATATTTGGTTTATTTTAATGAAAATAAATATCTTGCTATTAAAACTACGAAACCAATGGCTCTGTCTCACGTCCTCTTCCATTAAACCTTAACGAGGTGTTATTTTTTAATATTTGCAATTAATTACTATTCCACAATCAGTCACCTCTGTTTTTTGGATGCTTAGCCTCAATATTGCTTGAAATTAAGGGTAATATAAATTTGCACAGTCTTGTGTGGTTTTTTTTTTCCTCTTTCTCTTCCTGCTACCCATCCAGTCTGTCTAAATACAAATATTCTAATCAGGTAGGGTCAAGAAAAGTAAGGCTCAGATGCAATGCTGTAGAGCTTAAAGGCAATACATCAGCATTTGCAGGAATGGATGTTTGGGAATATGTGATAAAATATTACTTCTGTCTGATGGGCCTGAACTATGGCTCTGAAATTCTGGTTTTAAGCAATCTTTATTATACAACATTTTAGAAATATTATATAAATAATCCAATTATATTAAAAAGCGTAAATTATATATAAGATAAAAACTGGACTTCAAGGCAAGATATTGTTTGTAAATTATTAGGTTATAAAAACAATTTTATTATTATCGAAAGTTAATCTGCACAATTAAAGATTATAAAATCGTAATGAACAGTGAAGTAATATGAAGACTTACACTTTATGAATATAATTTGAAATTTTTTAAGCAAACTAATTAATTAAATATAAGTTGATATAAAAAAAGTACTAGGTTTATAATGAGATTGAAAGGGGAAATGAAATCTTGGTCAATTCAAATTTCGGGTTCATTATAAAATTACTAGTATTTAAGACTGTGAGCTTGTGCTCATTTGAAATAATAAAATAGCCTTATTATTCATTTAAAATCCCTATAAAATAATTATTAAAATAATTTAATATTATAGGGACATATGAAATAAATGAGCAACATTGTTTCTAATAGATCATCATGGTTCACCAATTTATGCCAACAAAAGCTGTTTAATTCATTATTAAGTCGCTCCTGTTCCGGCAAAAGCTTGTTCTTCAATATTTATCTTTGTAGTAACAACGTTTTGGATCTCTTTATGATAATCTTTAGGTTTTGCATTTACCTCTACAAAATTAAAAGTGTATTCCATATCATAATTTCTGTTATTATTAGTTTAACACTTTTGAGAGCCCCTAATTTTCATCCATTTCCTGGACCCCTATTTTTTGGTATTCATTATCCAAAAGTTTCAAATTCTAGGTTATATAGGGTACAGGCCTAATACTTTTACCAATTTGGTATTTTTTTCGGCACTGAAAGATAGATTTTCTAATAGTGTTGGCGTGATTTCTAAACTACTGCCCCTCCTCCAAGCCAATCTCGGTTTCCCCCTAGAATTTTAAGATTTTAATAATTATATGGTTCTTTTACGTACCTGCTTGATTTTAATCTTCAAATACACTGAAAATAATGTTTTATATTAGTTACACCAATTTTGAGCTCTTATATTTACCGTTTTACAATTATTTTGAATTTCCATTTATTCAGACATTATTTTAACTTCCTGGGAGAAATATTTATTAAAAGCAAAATTTCAATTCTATTATAAATCAGAAAGTTATTTTTATTTGACTTAAGAAATTTTGATCCTTCATTTCCTAGAACCAATTTTGAAATTTGAATTTTTCATTTTCAGACATTTTATTTCCAACAGTTCCATGAAAAGAGCCCAAAGCGTATTACGAGTCCACTTAACATAACATATTATTATATATCTCTACTACTTATAAAACAAATTATTGATCTTTAAGTATGTTTCCTAAGATCCATGGAGACGCTTAACTGATTGAGATGATTTTTTTTATATTGTATTAGATTTTTACTAGGAAGGTTTTATGCTATTGATCAAACAAATAAAATTGAATTATATTACATTTTTCAAAGATTTTCTCTTAAAACTCGTGATCAAAAATGAATTCTCCTATTGAATGTAAAATTCATTATTTTTATTTATAGCTCTATGAATAAATCCATGGAGTAATAATTACAAAATGCATTTCAATAAAAGACCCAAATAGAGAAATCATCATTGAGTTAAATGATTGTTTTGAATTTACAGATCCTTATAAGAGATAGTTTTTACATCTATATATTCACTTATCCTTATTGCGCTACCGAATATTATAGGATGTTGTATTATTTATTTTATGTTGAATTACCACAGAAAGGTTATAATCTATTTTAAAATTGTCTATGGGTGGTATGCAAGAAAGTATAGTGAATGCTTAGTGGACTGATAGTGTGGTCCCGAGAACACTCATCATTTTTAGAGCAGCTACTATAAACGGTATTCTGAATTAAGAAAGAAACTAAGGGCTGTATGCAAGAATTTTACTAATTGGATGGTAATTGAACACTAGCGTGGGTTTACTTGTTTCGTCAGAGGTTAAAAGGTGGAGCGATTATGTGCTTGGGACAACACTATCGGTCCACCAAACATTCAATAACGTTCTTGCATGCTGCCCTAAGTTTCTAATTACCTAAAATGGTTTTTTTTTGCACAAATATCCAATCACCACATCAAAGCACTCAAACTATTTTATTTATTGATTAATTTGTATTTAATACCTGCAAATTAAAGTTTTAAAACTCTAGATATTTATATTAAGGTGATGAAATGAAATTTGAATCAATGTGGTGCATCATATTTTTGTATATAATTGTTAATTACATTTTCAGTATATTTATTGTTATTTTACTTTAAGGGCACTGCTTAAAACTATCATTATATTGTAATATTTATCTTACCTGTTATTAACATGGCTTGTAGTTCAATGTTTGATTAAAAATAAAACACAATAATTATAAACGAGAAACTTTTAGAACTAGTTTTTTCTTAATCACAGTCAAAATAAGTATTGAGTTTCAAAAATAAAGAGACTAACAACAAAAAACATTTTGCTTGTGCTCGAGGCCTACATATAAACACTCAAATAAAAACATACAACTAGAGGAAATAAGAAAACCACTTCCTAAATTAATCGAATGAGCACGTGATTTTTGTTATCAAATATTCATGTAACTTTATGATATTTTTTTATTTTCTTTTTTAATTAAGCTTTAAATAATCAAGCTTAGAAAGACCTGAACCATATTGCAGTCGGAAGTCATAATTACTAACAGCCTGAATACATAAAATTAATGTAAGATTAAAAAAATTGTTTGGAGGTTATTATCAAGGTGGGATGGAAGGGTACTCAAGAAAAAACCAGGTTTATTCTTGCTGTTTTTATAGCAAAACCTTTTGGCAAAAATAAATAAAATATTATTCCAATAGAAACAAAGAATTTAATTTTCTTCATATGGTAATATCAACAGTTGTTGATTATCTGTCGTGATCATAGCAGTACTAGAAATAAAGTTTTTGAATGAAGAGAAAAAGTTATCATTAAAATCCAGGACACCCTTGACAGATATTCAGGAAATGTTGATATAAAAATGTGAAAATTAAACTAAACTCTATATTTCTAATGGAGAAATATTTGGTTTATTTTTATGAAAATAAATAACTTGCTATTAAAACTACGAAACCAATGGCTCTGTCTCACATCATCTTCCACAAAACCTTAACGAGTTTGTTATAATTATAATTTCC
This sequence comes from Timema bartmani, assembly GCA_902151455.1. NCBI lineage: Eukaryota > Metazoa > Arthropoda > Insecta > Phasmatodea > Timematidae > Timema > Timema bartmani. Next base: position 18,621 of record CABFWB010000715.1, on the reverse strand, counting down.
AAATAATTACTACTCCACAATCAGTCACATATCTTTTTTGGATGCTTAGCCTCAATATTACTTGACATTAAGGGTTATATAAATTTGCACAGTCTTGTGGGGTTTTTTCCTCTTTCTCTTCCTGCTACCCATCCAGTCTGTCTAAATACAAATATTCTAATCAGGTAGGCTCAAGAAAAGTAAGGTTCAGAGGCAATGCTGTAGAGCTTAAAGGCAATACATCAGCATTTGCAGGAATGGATGTTTGGGAATATGTGATAAAATATTACTTCTGTCTGATGGGCCTGAACTATGGCTCTGAAATTCTGGTTTTAAGCAATCTATATTATACAACATTTTAGAAACATTATATAAATAAACAAATTATATTAAAAAGCGTAATTTAAATATAAGATAAAAACTGGTCTTCAAGGCAGGATATTGTTTGTAAATTATTAGGCTATAAAACCATTTTATTAATATCGAAAGTTAATCTGCACAATTAAAGATTATAAAACGGTAATGAACAGTGAAGTAATATAAAGCATTACAATTTATAAATATAATTTGAAATAATTTAACCAATCTAATTAATTAAATATAAGTTGATGTAAAAAAAATCTAAGTTTATAGTGAGATTGAAAAGTGAATTCAAATCTTTGTCATTTCAAATTTTGGGTTCACTATAAAATTACAAGTATTTAAGACTGAAAGCTTGTGATCATTTGACATAATAAAATAGCAATATTATAATTTAAAATCCCTATAAAATAATTAAATGAAATAATTTAATATTATACAGACATATGGAATAAATGAGCATCATGGTTTCTCAAAGATCATCATGGTCCACCAATTTATGTCAACAGAAGCTGTTTATTTCTGTATTATGTCGCTCCTGTTTGGTGCAATAGCTTGTTCCTCAATATTTTCCTTTGTAGTAACAACGTTATGGATTTCTTTATGATAATCTTTAGTTTTTGCATTTGCCTCTTCAAAATTAAAAGTGTATTACATATCATAATTTCTGTTATTATTAGTTTAACAATTTTGAGAGCCCCTAATTTTCATCCATTTCCTGGACCCCTATTTTTTGGTATCCTTTATACAAACGTTTCAAGTTTTTGGTTATATAGGGTACAGGCCTAATCCTTTTACCAATTTGGTTTTTTTTCGGCCCTGAAAGGTAAATTTTCTAATAGTGATGGCGTGATTTCAAACTATTGCCCCTCCTCCAACCCAATCTCGGTTTCCCACCCGAATTTTAAGATTTTAATACTTAAATGGTTCTTTTACGTACCTGCTTGATTTTAATCTTCAATTACACTGAAAATAATGTTTAACATTAGTTACACCAATTTTAAGCTCTTATATTTACCGTTTTACAATTATTTTGAATTTCAATTTATTTAGACATAATTTTATCTTCCTGGGAGAAATATTTATTAAATACAAAATTTCAATTCTATTATATATCAGAAAGTTATTTTTATTTGACTTAAGAAATTTTGATCCCCCATTTCTTATAACCAATTTTAAAATTTGAATTTTTCATTTTCAGACATTTCATTTCCAACAGTTCCATGAAACAAGCCCAAAGCGTACTACGAGTCCACTTAACATAACATATTATTATATATCTCTACTACTTATAAAACCAATTATTGGTCTTTAAGTATGTTTCCTAAGATCCATGGAGTCGCTTAACTGATTGAGATGATTTTTTTTATACTTTATAGATTTTTACAATGAAGGTTTTATGCTATTGATCAAACAAATAAAATTGAATTATATTACAATTTTCAAAGATTTTCTCTTAAAACTCGTGATCAATAATGAATTTTCTTATTGAATGTAAAATTCATTATTTATATTTATAGCTCTATGACTATTATACCATGGAGTAACAATTACAAAATGCATTTCAATAAAAGACCCAAAAAAAGAAATCATATTTGAGTTAAATGATTGTTTTGAATTTACAGATCCTTATAAGAGATATTTCTACACCTATATGTTCACTTATCCCTTTGCGCTACCGAATATTATAGGCTGTGGTATAGGCCTACTTTATTTTATGTTAAATTACCACAGAAAGGTTATAATTTTATTTTAAAATTGTCTATGGGTGGTATGCAAGAAAGTATAGTGAATGCTTAGTGGACTGATAGTGTGGTCCCGAGAACACTATCGCTCCACCTTTTAACCTATGATGACGCAAGTAAACCAATGCTAGTGTCAACAAAGCATCCACTTAGTTAAGTTCTCTCATACGTCTCTATGTCTTCAAGGAACCGAGCAGTGACGTTAAAGCTCAATAAAAGTGCTTTATGTAGGAACTGTGGAGTAGCAAAAGTGAGGACTGCCACAAGTGCATCTACTGTTATGTCTTCAGAAAGAATCAGTACCCAACGATATTGATTCGGTGATAAGTTAAGAGATTACGGATTCAAACATCAACTCAAATTTGCTTTCAAGTATGACTAAACATCCACATTAAACTTTTAAATAATCGTATCCGTGCATGAGAAAAATTTATAGGCCTTTCAAAGAGCTACTTCCATTGATATTATGGCTATCCAAATACCATATATAAAATCCTGAGAGCCACGATACATTCTTAGGCGTTGGAGATTGTTGGGTGGTCCCACAAAAAAACCATGCTGCAGATAGTGTTCGATTCCCAAATTAATATGAAGTTGTGTAGTATAATAAACTCTATTAAGTATTCTATACCGGTAATTAAATCAAAAAGCTCATTAAAGAAGTGACTTTAGTATTAACTTGACCAATGAGGTGAAACAATTACACTCGGGCTTATTCAGGAAGTTATGCATTTAGCTCTCCATCTAGAAAAGGGAAAGTGTTTATACTTTACAACAATATTGTTACTGACTTCAATAACAATCTTATTCAAACTCCACACCGAGTATTTCTTTGAGAAGACGCATACTTACAATTGTATCGGGCTAACCAATTTAGTCCTGTACTGTCCAAAATTGTTGCACTTAATCACTGTACAAGGACACATATATTTTACCCTGATATAAATGCAAGTGTATTCATGTATAAAATCCCCATGTGTTACATACCACTTTTCGGATACTGCATGGAATAAGACCGGTGCCATCAGAAGACTTACCTTGCCCCGCTGTTCTTGAAGCAATGCACTTGACCGGTCCGAGCCTCAACAACAACTAAGGGCAACGCATGGTCTGCTACTCCGTTGAAGCCTCGTATACTTAGGCCTACGTGACCTATACCAAGAAATGGGATTTTTTTTCCTTCTTTTCTTTCCATGATGCTTTATGTTCAACCACTATAAAACTCCTGGGCTCGCTAGGCAAAAACACGATTACAATTATTCATCACCTTCAGGATAGTCGATACTCTCTGAAGTTCTCTCATCAACACAACTTCACGAAACCAGTGGTCACGATGATGACGGTGAGGGACCGACCGGTTACCGGCGAAAGTAATATCGAGTTTGATTAATCATTCATTTTCGTGGGGAGTAAGTGGAAATATGGCCAGGTTGGAGTCTTAGGGTTTTCGTATAAATATTCGGGAGGATTAGCTTCTCACACTATTAATATTCTATGCTGTTTGGTTAGCTTTCTATGACTTAGTTCACTAAATGTGAAGTCATTTAGTATTTCTCATGTTTTCTTCTTGGTCCTTAAGACCAGCAATTTAAATGGAGATGGTTTCCACACCTATGCCCGTATGGCCATTTTGTAGTCTGTGAGGCAGTAAGTCGGTAAAGCGGCTGTTCAGATTGTTCCGGGCCTAATGGTAATACCTAGTTAGGTTTATTTAGCTAATGTGGTTAACCAGTTTTGGTGTTCAACTTGTCGGTTACTTCCACCCATCAGGCATGGCGCGTGTTATTGACTATATATAACTTATGCTGTTCACCGGTTTCGGTGGTTAACTCGTGGATCGTTTCTGCCCTTCTGGCATGGCTCGCGTTATTTACTATTTTTAACTTATGCTGTTCACCGGTTTCGGTACGCAACGTGTGTGTAACGTCTGCCCATCTAGGTTAGACCAATTGGTCATGCACTCATGCTCATGACAAAGTAAGTTGAGAACACTGAATTGAAACTTACCCTGTACTATTAAAATTGTTATATATTTTTGGCTGAACCGTATATGTTTGGAGCCAACAGCTAACAGATTGGAAATTACATAACTTAACCAATCTCTCAATTATTGGGTGCTTCCCGCCACACTCACGCCAAAGAGTATTTGTTATTTAACAATATGTATGGCTAATTAACTTGGAACAGTCAAAGTATTGTTTTAGTGTATTGGTTTGAGTTCTGAAATTGTTCTTTGTATCTATTTCTGTATTTTGTTACATTAAACTAATTTGTTAAAATGCACTCATATCTTTTATATTCAAGTGTCTCCTGTCATGTTTATTTACATTGTTATCAATCGGTGTGTTAAGGGTTTACTAGAGCAACGGTTCACAATGAGGTTGCTTCATAAAATGCTTTAAAAATCAAGAGATTCTAGTATGAAAACAAGGTGTTTAGGAGCCCCTCATGTTAATGAAAAGTGATTTCCTCAGCCGGGTATTTACCGTTCACCCAAATAAAACGGTGTACTGCTATGTAAGATTAAGGCTCCATGTCGTCAAAGGTCCAATTTAACTTAAAATCAAAACACTATAAAATAAATAATCCACGCACCCTATAAATTAAATTGAAAAGCACTGTGGTTCTTAAAGGATGACTTAAATGGAAGCAGCAATTTATCAAAAGCGCTTTTTTACGCTCTTCTTCCTCATTTAGAAATTTGCTTTTTCATCATGTCAATATTTTTCACGTGAAAGATCCTCTCGTACTTTAGTTAATCCAATAGTAAAGCATGTCAGAAGATATTGAAGATAAAATTCTAACATAATAGCTACTATACAATTTGGACTTCAATGAAGGTATTTTTTCTTCATATAAGAGTTAACTTAACCAAAATTTAAGGCCTTTCTTTGAAAATAGCGTACAGGACTTAGCTTCTCTTATAGCGAAGAATATGTACGGTTTTATATTTTATAGTGATTATTTTAGAAAGAGACAACAAATGAACTGTCATTTCTATTAGAATTTTTAATCTAAACAAGCTTCTATTGAACACAGAACAACTTATCTTATATATAAATATATTATGGGGTGTTCAATACACAGTAGGGAAAATATTCTTATAAGATGAACTCGAAGTTAATCTAATGTTTACTTGGCTAATCACAGTTTTGAGTTATGTGTTGTTCTGGCAGTGGCTTTGTCGGGTAAAGGCTATATCTACTTTTTAAGAAAAGGGCTGAACAGCATAGGCGACATTCGGATGCAGCCAAAACTTTGTTAGAATGGGGCATCACAGTGTATGCGACATTTAAATTACTTTTGAATTTTTCTAATGCCTAAATTGCCGTGTGCAACATATCCAAATAAAGTTTTACATCAAAATTAATGCAAAAATTATCTATTTTTATGGATTGAGAGTACAATGTCGTATGACCTGAATTTTAGATCTAGATAAAGCTCTGAGAGATCTCAGAAGCAATATTGTGCTTATAGGAGGCGTCCCCATATTCCTCTCAGGAGTCTACCGACCAACTCTAATGGTGGTAATCCCAAGAGTCACTATAACTGACCAGGTCATCGCCTGCCTGAAAATAACATAAGATCAAAAGATCATGCCCAGAAGTTGTTAAACTTTCCTTGCCAGCCAAAATGCTTATACACTTGTGCAAAGAAAAATGTTAAATTGATTTCTCGATTTAGGTATTTCTGAAATCCGGCAATGTAATCTTCTCAAAGCATGAACGCAAGTTGTCCTTGAATAATTCTCAGATTTAAATTGTTGTCAAGGATTGTTTTCATTAATTATTTTAAGTGTTTAACGTACACTTTCTGAACCGACTGATTTTCTCAACACACAACATTTTCAAGGATATCTAGGCACTTGGATATTTATTCTTCCCGATACACGCCTTTTGTAAACCAGCCTGTTTTGTGATTCAAGGAGAAAGCTATTAAAGCTGTGAAAATAAACCGGCTGGTAAAATTGATGACTGTATTTTAGACTACCCATCCACGCTTTTCAATTAAAATTTGAGCACCCATCATTATGATGCCCAATTCGAATGCACCTAAACTGTGCAATGGGACCCACTTACAGGTAAACATTCTGCAAAACTTTGTTATAAAGGAAACTGTCATGACAAGTTGCACTACGGGAAAAAGGGTCTTGACACCAAGATTACCCATGATTCTAACAAACCTGTTCTTCCGGTTTATAGGTATACAATTTAGCATCAAGGTTTGACATATGACGACCATTACCACAGTTCAAGGACAAACCTTTATGTTATAGGTATTAATCTCCGCTGCAAGTATGTCTCACATGGGCAAATATATTCTACGAGTTCCTATGATATTGTTAGCAGCAACCTGTAAATGATTACTCCTGATGATTAAATCACTAACGTCATTTACAACAAGGTATTTCTTTAAATCTTGTTACTCTACTTTATTTCCTTCAATTAACAGAAAATAAATAAATTGTTTGTCTAGTATTAAAATATAAATAACTACACTAAAATTACATTGCATTTTTTAATTCTGAAGATACATATTTTAACAATTCCATATTTTTCATCAGGTATTTTCTATCTTAAACGTTGCATGATTTATTTTATGTATGGGAAATTAAGATCTCAGGGATTAGAAACATTACTGTTTTACCAAATATATTTTTGAAACTGACATTGATGCAAGTCAATTAACGCCATAGGGAAAATCTGGTGTATATATATATATATATATATATAAATTAAATATAAGGAATGGTTTGGTTCCAGGGCCATAGAGTATGGGTAGAAAATTATACCAATTGCCTTAAAAGCTATTACTAGACAGATAATTAAAATAAATAGAAAAAAGTTTATGTATGATTTTTAGTTTAAAAACAATTCTCATCGCGATATAACTGACAGAAATTCTTATTACATGTAGACTATATTATTTTTATCTTTCATTACCATTATTTAGACTAACCGTAATTTGTAGCGGAATTTTTCTAGCTGCCATCACTACTTTAAATTCCTTCCTCTCTATCCCTACCTCTAGGTAATTGTATTAAAATGTGAAAAAGATAACTGGATACTATCACTGAGGTAACTGTATTTTTACTAGTGAAAAACAGCTAAATCTTTCTCTTTTTTTTATGTGGTCAATATTCCTTTAAATATAAGGCAGATTTTTCAACGTTGGTACGTCAATGTTGTCAGTAGTTCCTTCTCAGCTGAGTATCCTAAAGTCTGACATAACTGAAAGTGAGGATATTTGGCAACAATTAACCGAGAAAGAACGAAGATAGATTCTTTATACACATGACATGATGTTTCCTCAGTGGTGATACTAGGTGTGGTCTCAGCTATTTGCCAAATACTGCAGTTTTGTTGTTAAAAGTAAGGGGACGGGTTATTGGAGAATTGTATATGTATACGGAGTGGCTAGTACTGGGAAAAAATAAATAAAGGTAGTCTCCTTTAGTATTATAGGAAAAATACAGTTGTATAAACAGTAAATCTATCGCCTCACATGATAGCCACCTTCAGCGGTAGTATTAGTGAAACCAAACAAAAAATAAATGGATATAAATACAAGCCCAATTAAACTAACTCCATTAGCAGTAATTACTTTAAGAGACATACAACTGCAGCCACTTATTTTATATTTCTAAAATATGGCAAAAGTGTCTGGGTCTGAGTTTTCATACATTGTGTTATCTATACCAGGAGACAGGTTTTGTACTCTGATTTTTTAAATAAAATTTAAATTTATTTATTTTAAGATGATTGATTGGACTCCTTAATTTGTTATCAAGTTCGAATATATTTTAGTTGAATTCTTGAACCTTATTACCAGACTAAAGTAAGGATTCACAAATCCCTTTATTAATCTTGTGGTTTCCTTTAGTTTATGGAATCTTCTAAAATTTTGTGTTCAGTACTATGGTTTTCAAGTATATTTGACATTTCCAGTTCCTGTTCACACATGTGCTTCCCTCATTACACTTAGTTCAAGTGTTGTTGGAATCCCAAACCCCCATTTTTAGTCGCAGGCAACAAATACCTCAAACCACGATGTAAGAGCGATATACCCACAACAGAACGTCTTGTGAAGAAGATTTTCAGGTCGTTCAAAGTCTCCCGACTGAGAGCTATAAAAGGAAGGTCATGAAAGATATTACATGCTTTTAAAAATAGGTAGTTATTTTGACTATCTATGTGTGTATGTACTTATGTATGTTTTATAATTTTGGTAGCTGTTTTTAAACTTCTAACAAATTCTAAGCAGACTTTGATATTTAATTTTCTTATCCTTCCAGAAGAAGTTTTGGGGAGACTTAGTCACATAGTCTACCATGACGCAACGCCCCTGGTGCAAATACCAAGTCAGTTTCAAATGGAAACTATTGATCTCTAATCAGATGACATGCTGAAACACAAGCATAAAGAAGGAAATCTTATCCAATTTTATAGATCTTGGCGACCTGAAAAGTTTCTGAATTTGAAGGGATTTTATTGTGAATTGGTCGGATTTTAGTAAAACAACCTGTGCGAACAAAAATTCTCAAGAATGAAATATGTCAAGACCAACAATGTAGCAAATTAATCATATAAGCATTTTAAGTTCATTCTAATAATGGTCACCTTAAGCTTGAAAACTCAGATAAGAAATATTTTAAAATTAAAAAAGTAGTTCTATCATATCCATTAATCTTATTATTGTTTGTTAGTTACAATTGAAATATACCATTGCCATCCCATTGTAAATGAGTTTATAATTCTTGAAAATAAGTATGCACGGCTGCCTTTGTTTGCAATTGTTACATTTCATCTTCGCTCTAAATAATATCATGTTGATTCCCCCAAAGAGATCTAAATAAATGTTATTCATTCATTTATAAAAATGATAATTTGGGCCAGCAAAATGTGTAAAAAAATAAGTATTATTTGGCCCGCATACCAAAAGACTTGAAAGTCTCTGTCTATACCATAATATGACTAACTACCATAATGGGTAGACAAACTAAAATACTTTAAATTTGATATATAGTTCATTATTTAGAAGAATACATTTATTCGAACTCTGAATGTTTATTACTTTATCTCAACACCTTGGAGATAAAGTATTGTGATCATCAAAACAATCAAACTCGAGATTTTGATAAGTGTCGACGTTTCATGACACATTGAAACTAAAAAAATTGTTACGCAATGTCGTCTGTCTGTCTGTTTATATCTCGAGATAGAGCTGAAACTATTTCCCGATTGGGCTAAAGCTTGGTGTGTGGAGTTTTCATAAGTTCTCCCCAAGTGTACTAGGAACTAGATATATAACCATTGTATTGAAGGATACTGAAGGGAAAAAAGTGAAAAATCTATTTTCTCTAAATTTGATCTAATGATTTTGATTAAATTTTATACCTGAACAATGTTTATCATTATTAACAAGTTGGCAATTTTCATTTTATTATGAAATTAGTTTTGAGAGGACCTTACACAAGGGAAATATTCCAATTTTGATCATTTCCCTGCAACTATTTGAGATCCGAGATGACTTACTATTGTAAAGTTGTATTTAAAAAATAAAAATAATTTATTTGAAATATATTTTATAAAAACAATCATTTTGTGCTACAAGCAAATATATATACTTTTTAATTTAGGTCTTTGAAAATGAAAGTGATTATTATCTTTTCTGTTGGACAAAGATGTTTATCCTTTCTTAATTTTTCTGTAACAGTGTTCCTAGTTCCTGATGACATAGAGTAAGTAATAGTGTAATTATTTAATTTATGAACTTTGGTAGAGTGTTTTTACAAAAATAAGTATAGGCCTCAACCGTGGTTCGGATTCCACGTTAAACTGTAGGTCCTCCATTTCATCTCACAATCACCCTAACATTACACATTAGCGTAAGTGCGTATAACCCCAACGGGTAGTAAGACGCGGTGCTAATAATAATAATAATAACCTATTATTTCATTTCACAAATCTAATGAGTTCTTAGTGAATACATATTTTAATTTTCAAGCGTGAGAAAGTATTTGTCTATGTTTACAAGGAAAGTTCTAGTTTCACACAGTTGGTGGTGTTTACGAGTCAATGTTTGGTGATTTGGCACATATCTGTTAGGATACTGTTCACGGTACAATCTTACAGCAGCTCAACCATTTCTATATATATGTTAGAGGCATGGTGTTTACATTACTAGCTCTAACAACTACTTTTTATTAATCACAAACATTAAATTAAATTATGTCCCGCATTGGTGGCCGAGTTGTAAAACGTGTCACTTTCTTATTGATTTGAATTTCAGGTGACGGGAAGTTCGGGGTTTGAAACCGAATGTGTTTATTAGGGATATATTATCCTTGCATGTTTCTCACATTCCCTTTACAAAAATACGGGTCTATTTCCTCTAAAATTACACTTTTATTGACCCTATTCCACTACCATAATTAATGTAGCCTATACATGTAGACTTAAATAGAATTAATACTTGGTGACAAAAATAAATATGATAAATGAATCATTTTTTATGTTTATTTTTTTATTAAGAACACAAAACTAGCACAATTAATGTCCAATAAAAGTAGTTGTTTGCTATTTAAAAAATAAAATGTACATCAAAGAAAGACATTAAAATAAATATATAAAAATCTTCTATGCTCATTAGAATCTTTAGAATATCTATAGGCCTATTTCAAAATCAAAATTAAAACTATGTTTGTTATTTTGGGAAAACCACATCCTACATCACGTTTGTGTGTAATGCGGTTGAATGTTTTTCCTGTAAGCTTTCCAAAGACTGGTCTTGACTTTTTTTATAGGGGAAATCCTTATCATTAGGGATATGGTTTGGTTACAGCTCCACAGTAAACGGAAGTCTCAGTCACCAATAGCCCGGACATGTCAAGTTTATCCAAACTAACGTCTCTTCGAATATTTGTGCTCAAAGATAACTTAACAAATAATGCTAGACTTCTCGAACATCAAGTCATAATCCTGCTCATAAAATGTAGCCTATGCATTCTGATTTTCTGCTTACTGTACAATGGCTACTTTGTACTACCTTTTTTTTTACTTTACCACGAAAACTCTGGTTTGTGTATAGTTGCATATCGGTAAATCAAATATTTTTCTCTCGTTTAAAATAATAACCCAATACTTACTTAACTCGTATGGTGCAAAAACAGGAAATATTATGGCACACTTGTGTATACCAAATAGACCAATGGTTGGCTTAAATAAAACCTTAATTTCGTTTGCATTGTTAAGATTCACATTCTTATTATTAATCTTTAAATAATTGCCCTTAGTCACAAAATATCCACAAATAACCGGACATAACACTCTTTTTTTTTTAATTTTCTTTGCTTAAAAAAATTAATTTCTCATACTGGAGAGACCTTTTTGTTATTATAAAGGTATAATCTTTAATTCGCAATTAGAACAACAAAATTGACCTTAATTCACACTTAAATGGTTAAGTATTCACTTTGCGAAAATAATTTATGATATATCAAAAACCTTATACGTTACTTAAATAAAGCTCTAAAATAATTCTTTGTTTACGTCTCCCTGAAGGAAAAAAAAGTTCTAGCAAAAATATGGCATAGACAAAAGCATTCACTTCACAATCCATTGGTTTTAAATATTTATCTCTAAAACATGTTTTTATCTTAATGTGGCATATGCCCATCTTCCCTCCTCATGGATGAACCAGTGATAAAGGGTCGAGTCTCTGTCGGTCAAGGGGAGATGAAGAGATTGATGTTTCTTCAGGTGAGACTTATATTCGCGGAATTTTCCATCCCCTCTCTAAGACAGTGTGGGTACATTATTTTTAATCTCACCTTTCATTCTCTATAATATAGAATGGTTTTTCTCCACTACTTCTTAGTATCCAATCGGGCTGTACGCAAGCACTAATTACGCGATTTGAGCAGTTATTAGATATGTAGAATTTATTTTCAAATTTACCCGCATTTTCGTGGAGGGAGAAGTGGGAAACTATTCAGGGATAAAACAATATTCATACCAGACAAGAATTAGAACCTCAATGTTCCCGTCACCAGATATCCAGTCCAACACCAGGTTTACTTAATAAATACATATCAATTCGCTCATAGTCAAGGCTGCCACTAGAGTCCATAGACTTATTATACCCGATACTAATGCGTCCGGTGACAAAAGGCGCATGGTGCTAGCCCACGGCAAAATCATAAAACAAAAGCGCAACGTCAGGCGTATAAAGTAGGCGCACCTCCTACATATTTTGAAATCCTCTTTTACTCGCGGAGTTGGCTGCTATCTTCCTTCCTAATTATAAGGTCGAATTTGCAATCCTCACGTTGGAGTAATATGCACCCCCGCATCCTTCTACCCCCTACCCCTAGAAGAACATTTCCCATGTCAATAAAAAATGCAAATTTTTTCGGCCTTTATTTTTTTATTTTCAACTTGACTTCCATCTCTCTCTCTCGCTTTGGGTCTGGGAGCGCGCCTTGTGGACGTTTTGCCAACTACGTGTCGGTATGGTACTGTTCGTCCCTGTCAAACCCTGAGGCGCGCTGGGCAGAGTTTTTTTTTTTGTCAGACGCCAAAGCTTTGAGTCCCCATTAAATAGATGGCGTTACTGGTCTATCATTGACAAAAAACAACAGGTTTTTTTATTTACTTTAAAAGTAAATGACAATGTTTTGGTTAGGTTATTTTTTATTATTTAAAAAAAATAAGTTTGCCTATTATATATTAACAAAAAGATTAAACAAAGTATATTAGTGCCTTCAATCTATTTTTATGTGATCTTTTTAGGGAATGTTTTATAAAGTTGGCGTAGGGGTGGTCGTGAAAACAAAGGTGTAAAATCGCAAATTATTTAAAAATAATCAATTATTTATTGACCTATTTATTAAATAATGACCAAACCTATTCTTTATTTTAAGGACTATTCATCATTTTACTTGATAATCTAAAATTAGACTTTTAGAAAATTTGTTAGGTGAACAAGCGTAAGAGGATAATTTGTATGAATATTAATTCTTGGGTGATAGAGGACTGTAATTAAATTACAACTTTATAATGCGACTCATCATTGAGTTTAGTGATAGCTTAATTTCAAAGGTTTTAGTATTAGGTTAGTCTTATAATTATGTTGGACAACACAAGTAACCTAAAATGAATAATGTCCCATCCCACTTCAGTGGTCGAATGGTATAAACTCTTTAGAGCCACTCTCGTGTTAGACTGACCTGCTAATGATAAGAGAAAGAGAGGGTATCTAATCCTGGTCAGTTCTATTGAGCGTGGTTTTTCTTTAATTATTTCACACTCTCACTATCCGCAAATGCGGGTGTTTACCTCTAAAAATATTATCTTAGTTTTTACAAAGAAAATGTCCTAGCGGAAAGAGTACACAAAACTTTTTTTTTTAATTATCTTCAAAGCCATAATACACAAAATGAGAAAATTTTTGCGGTTTTGTCACACCATTTATTTAATGACACATCCCAAACTATACTTATGTTTTCATACATTTTGTTCTTCATCCGCTGGTAGTAATAATGCATTTTTTTTAAATGTAGGATTTACAGGTCATATTTTCTAAATTTTGGTAGTTGTTGATACATTTCTAGACATCTATGTAGATTATATTTTCTGTTTTATCTAAGTTTTTTAAAATAATTAATCTTCAAACACCAGATTTTTCATCGCATAAATGTTGCATATAGAAATTAATGCGTTCATAAAATTAGCTTTATACCATTTTGGCCGAAAAACACGTATTATTGGCTAGTCACTGTAACTAAGATGGAAAAGTTTACGTTGGGAGCCGATAGATATCTATTCTTTAGCAGATTCTATATTTGTAAGTCAATGTTTATATCTTGTGAAATGAAATAATTCATATATTAAAGATTGTTCTTTTTGCACACAAATTTAATTTGGTTCCAATTTTGTAAAGTGAGCTTTGAGTTAGCCATGTATATTCATAACTTTCACTAATTTACACTTCTGGGATATTTTTTTTTGTTCTTGTAAATTTATGGTAATTTCTGAGAGTATTTTCTAGTGTCATTCCAATGGTAACTTTGGTCTTTTTCAATCTTTGGCTATCAAAATCTGGCATTGCTTTAAAATCTCTAGTGCACATGATAAATAGTGTGAATTGAATACTACATAGTTTAAATTTTTATTATTTTCATTTCTATTATAAAAAAAAAAAATTTAGAGAACTATTTAAAGAACATTCTTATCATTATGTGTTTTTTGCTTTATTACTCTTCACTAAATTATTATTTTCTTGTTTTTTATCTTTATTATCTCTAGTTATTTAACTAGTTTTACTGTAATTTCTTTTTTAAAAAAAGGATAATGTAATTCCTATTTTGTAAGCCATGAGGTGCTCTGTACACTTTCAGTACTAGCTTATTAGAGGTCTTGACTGTTGATGGCTGGCATTTAAATAAAATACGATTAAAATAGCGTTATCTTAAAATTATTATTATTATTATCATTCTCTGAAGTGAAAAATGACACCTGGACACGGGAATCAAACCTGGGACCTTTGGCTTAGTACGCCAATGCTCTGACCACTGAGCTATCCAGGAATCATCCCGTGCCCAGGGTCATTCTTCACTCATATTTTAAGGCAGAGTCTTTTATGGACGTGCGGAAATCGTCGGTTACAAATGTGGGATTTTATTAAGATCACGAGCTATCAGATAATGCAGCCATCTTCGACTCGGTAGTTGGCTTAATGCTGCCATTCGTACAATTTTTATAATTGTAAGGGATTGCATATTGAAGATATATATTTCACACACAGAAAGTAGAATAAATGCCAAGTCTAGTCTGGTTTAGTGGTGATGAGAAGCTGAGGGTTCAAATCCTGTTTGAGTGTGTCCTATTTTAAAATATAAAACTGTTTCCATCTTTCTCGCCAAGAAAATGTGTGTTATATGTAATCTAGAACCATATGGTTTTATTGTAAATGAATTGTAATAACCGAGATTGATAATAAAACTCGGTGCTAAATAATATATCCGCGTGCAAGTATTACTTTTTGTTCAGTAAGAAACATAGTTTTGAAATGTGTAACATGTATTGACACGTGTTCTACCATCAAAACGCAATGATTCCTAAACAAAGTACATGCTTCTGCCTTTACCATTCACCTTGTAAAGCACTATACCTGATAATTACTCAACACCATAACTTAATGTATCCTAAGTTGTGGTGCTTAATATTTTTACAAGTATATTCCCCAGATGGTGTGATTTATAGAAATGCTCGGAAATGTATTATAATTTATTTATAAGTTTTTAAACCTTACGTATACAATTTTACTCATACCATAATAACTTTCTTTAAATTTAATTTACTATTCAACTAAACTATATTCTTATTAAATTAGTTTATTTGCTCACTGCATTTTACTATTCAACCAAGATATCCAAATATCTGCACTAACTAGGTATGGATGAGTAAAATCGATGTTTATAGAGGAATGTACCTCCCTTTACAGAGAGGATGAATGGAAACCAGTTTATAAAAACATCTTGAAACCTGGAAGAGATTCAAACCTTGATCTCACTGTCACTTTTAAATCGTACCTGATGAGCGTGCCACTGTTTTTAATAGGGGCAATGTTTAACGTTGTGAAAATTATTTGAAGCATTTTTAAACATATATTTATTATTTCATTTATAGGCCTAGATAAAATTATTCTAATCAATATTAATGGCATAAAATATAATTTTTATATATTTTATATGCTATTATTTCCTAGTAAAGCTTAGGATTATGATTATTTATTTAAAATATACGTATTATATGTTATTTATTTAGTTAAATGGTTATTAGGGCTAAAAAACCTTTGGTTTATTTAATAGATTGTGTATATAAATGATATACTTATAGATGTTTAAATATACCTAGAAAATACAAGGACTGATTATATATATACATATATATATATATAGAGAGTGCCTTAAAAGGACTACTACTAAAAAATATGTATAAACAAACCAGAAAATAAAATAGTCAAATAGATACCAGCTACTAGGTCAGTAAATATTAAATGTGGTGTTTAGCTTATAACCTATTTAAAAGAAACAATATTTGAACTTCTAATGACGTTGATCCATGTGTGAGTTTCCAAACTTCCCTCTGTATAGCCCTTCTAATTTGAGACTAGTGTATTTTTGACATCTCTCCTCTGAAATAAGCTAAATAGATGGTTGAAGATTATTTTCTTAACTTAGATTAGATTTATAATTGAATTCTAGATACACTGAGCATTCTTAAGATTCGCTTCACCCTTTCCCTTTTATTTTTTCTCAAACCCCTGTTTACCATTATTTTATCTCACCAAATATTCAAGTAAATCTTTAATAAGATTAAAAGATAATATTTAAATTACTCTTCCAAAGTGACCAAAATACAATGAGCAGTTTATATCATATAAAGCTTTTATACTATTTTATCCGATACAAGCCTTGTCTTAAATTAAGCTATAAATAGTAAAAGGTCATAATTCTCAAAGTATTACATATTATCTCTTATATAAATTTTTATTCTAAGCCAAATCATAATTTTATCAATGAATACCAAGTCCGAATCTCTTAAAACATGCTAATGCGTACGTATAAGAGATTTCCTTTCCCATATTATTATGAGTTTTTTGTATTTAATTCTAATTGCATTCACAATAATTCCTTAATTGATATTGAAAGTATAAATATTCTATACAGTTTAATACTTTTTGTAATAACGTGAATTTACATAGAGTTTAGGAATAAAGATCTAAGTTTGGTTGTTAGGTTTGTTATGTAGCTCTGTGAGTAAAACCACTAGTAAGCTCAATAATAGGTATAAATATAAGATTCAATATTTGAGCACTCATTTAAAACCAATTCAAATCTGAATGTATTTAGAATCCTCGCTTCTTGAATAAACTTAATAGCTAAAGAGATTAGAAATCTTGAAGGTTTGAAGAATCTATCCTTATGTAATACTAGATTAACATTCTATTTAACTCCTAGAACAACTATTCACTGCCTAAACACTCTGAGGGCCAATCGATGAACAGAAAGCCAAACCCCAAATATCTATTAACTAAGAATGATACTTAAACTTACCTTATGCAAAAATACGTATGATTGAAGATTCATGGAACCCCATAACTTCACACATATACCACCTTCCCGAATACAGTTTCCTCCCTGTTGAGAAGAAACAATAAGATTAACACATATAAATGAGTTCTGTTTAAAAAACATGTTCTTAAATTGGGCAGACGCTTTTCTTGAATAAAGTATTAAATTAAAAAATATTATCTTCGTGAAGGAAACATTCTCAGACCGCATTAACTACAATGGAAACTACCATATAAATTCCAATTCTGAGGCTAACCACTAAAACAATTCAAATTATTTTAGAACAATTAGTTGAGATTCTATCAAGATTTACTTCATTTGTTTGAAGTGGGATTAGTAAATTTCTAACCATTTACTTTGATCTCAAAACTGAGACATTTCGTGTTAAATGTAATTTAAAAATTATATAATTTCACCTCTTTATGAATTTGTTTAAAATTATTAAAAAATAATATTTAAGGTTATGGTTATAATGAATTTTTTCAAATCCATTCTGCCACCCGTGAAGCATAATAAAAGAACAGTGAAACCATTATTTAAATTCCATGGGATTTCTGTAATTGTTAAACCTTTTTCAGCGCTGTGTTAATCTGCCTCCTAAATCAGCTAATGTATTTTTTTTAAAGTTAAGCAAGTCACTGAAATAAGAGTACCACGTTATATATAATAAACAATTTATAATTTTAAAAATACAACAAACTAATCATTCAAACTCTAGTTTAATAGTTTAATGTGCTTTTTGTTTAGTACTCAAATATGTAGTTTTTCACTAAAGTAGTTTTAGATAAAAATAATATTTAAAGTAAAATGGGAATGAGACAAGTTAAATTTAAACTTACATCTCCTTCTAAATGATAATGATTGTAATTAGAACCAAAATAAAATTCTGTATTTGCTCTTTAATTGTTTTTAAAGAGCGAAATTAAACTGGAATTAGATTGAGAAACCAAGTAATATTTTATCTAAAAACTAAATTGAATGTGTTAATATAATAACCCTTCTTATGTTCACCAAATTACTGTTTTTTTAAGTTAAACTTTGAGAATTTGCTAGCTTTTTGGTTATCTTGGTTCATAAATTTTTTTAATATTATATTTTTCTTGCAAAATTTTTAATGATAAAAACAGCATACTTGTGTGAAAAATAAAACGTGTGTGTGTGGGGGGGATGGCGAACAACTTAAGTGTTATTAGATTTTGGACGTTTGCAATCGGTTTGCTTCAATTAATGTCACTCAACACTTCTTTGACCTGTGGCAGAATTTTAAAAGGTGGACTGTGCTACTCTCTGCTCATCAGCAGCAGTTTAAAGTATGAAATGGGATCATATTGTTCCAGTTCAAACAGTGTGAAGTGTAAATTGTGTACCATTTGGTAAATTGGCAGCTTTGATAGGTGT
>CABFWB010000714.1:226159-237247 GCA_902151455.1 Timema bartmani | reverse complement strand
ATTTGCGGTGTGTGCACGCCAATTAGATAACATAGGTTAAATCCAACCGCCATCGCCACCGCGTTGTGTGGAGATCTTTAACAGGATTTAATATAGTTGTATAATGGATATGATGTTAATTGAATACTACAAATTATTAATATTATTATTTTTAGAATTGCGTCTCGCCACCCATTTGGGTTATATGACTATATACTAACTATAATAACGTTTTGAGGATTCGTATTTCTTAATTTAAAGAAAGTGCGCCAGCATTTGGGCTGAGAGAATGTGGGAAAGCATTTATGAAGAACTACCCTCAATGCATCTAATAGAAATCGAACCTCAAACTCCCCGTGTTTGGCAGCCCATTCTATTGCAAGTGTCGCACCTTAAAACATGCGGTTACTGAAGTGGGTTACATAATAATTCTTGTTTGCAATAGAAGAAGCCACAAATTAATACATTAGGATGTATTAACTATTTTATATGACAATAAAATGCTATTTGATTATGTTGATAGTATTCACATTATTCCTATATATTATTTATGTTGTCAACATCCCTTTTTATTGACTAATACAAAGCCTACAGTAATGAATAAGATATCAGTGGAAAGGATTTTTTTACCGAATTCCTACATAGCATACTCAGTTTACGTTAAAACACATTGTTTTAAAATTTAAGTTTAAAGAGAATCTAACAATATTTTGCTATCAATTACTGAAAATAAACTCTCTTGGCTATTGTGTGTATACAATTCGCTGAGTATTTAATTTAAACAACCCAACAAAAGACTAAATCTTTTTTTGGGGGTTGAGGGGGCAGGGGAAGGTTTAATATACGAAAAATTTACACTGGTCTACTGGTACATTATTAATTACCTTAAATAGTTTAAGCTCAAAACCAAACAAAACAAAACTGAATTGGTTTCTTAAGTGAACCTATTGAACCAATGGACGTTACAAAATAGCCGAGCCTACTCACCACAAATACAGTTAGTATTTAAATACGACATATTGAGATTTAATAAAAATAGATACGACAGAAGTGCTACTTATCAATTTAATTTTTAACTTAAAAAATAATATTTTGGAAAAATTAAGATTGATTCATAGTCAAAGATATTAGATTCTGTTACTATTAAAAATACACGTGATTATTAGTTTTTATAAGCTACTCCTTCACAAAATCACCTAGAGAGGTATGTCTAACCAAGCTACACATAATTACAGCTAAGTTTAATAAATTATAAACACTATTACTTTCCCTAATTGTGTTACCTTACATCATTTTGAAATATATATTGACTTATAGCTACTACTAACTTTCCTCAGTGTGCCAAAATAGTTTATTTAAAGTATATTATTAAGAATATAATTCCCAATAAACAGACTTAAAAAACTTGTTTTCTTTTTCCTTAAAGCCTACAAGAACAAATTTTGTTTTAAACATTTTACCTTAATGGTTTCGAGTTATATACAGCTACTTTATTTTCCAGCTATAAATAATTTGCCTAAGCCAATCAATATAGATAAGCAATATTATTTCCCCCCTATAAATGATATTTATTAAAGATTCAAATAAACAAAAAAACTAAATATAACCCACATTAATATATATATTTATAGTTAGGAATTTAAAAATTAAATCTATTTAATTATAATTAGAACATTATAGAAGAGTACTTGTGTGATATAATTAGAAATTACATATATTTTGTATATAATTTACATAATCTATATTATGTTATCATATCTTAGGGTTCAATAACTTTAATTGTGAGAAATTTCCGAGTCTATATTATTAAATTAAATGAGAATATTAAAATTTATATAAATTATCTTTGATTGATCCATTCATACCTGTATATAGTTCTTATTAATTAAGTTATATACCCTCCCTCAATTTAATAGCTGTTATCTTTTTAATCTTATTCGTGATATTTTTTATTCATGTCAAATAAATATAGCTTAAGATAATTAAAGCTCACATATAACCTTTAGATATAGATATTTTAAATAATTGTGTAAATATTTTACTGTATTAAATGTGTGTACTTATTTTAGCCATAGTTCCGCAGCTGGCCACCCGGGTCAGCAGGAGCAAACATTGACAGTCCAACAAGCCGTGAAGCCCTGATGTTATCTACGGGCTGATATAAAACCTCCAAATCAAACCTTAAATAAATCTCAAGATGAAGGCATCAAATCGCCGCAGTAATATTTCTCGACAGCAAGTTACGTGTGCTTAGAAAAAAAAAGATGGGTCTAGAAAAAACAAATTTAAATATAAATGACAAATAATAAAGAGTTACCTTGATAAAAATTTGTAACACATTGGGGCAATAATCTCCTCATGAACGGTTGCAATACATTGAATATTAATGATAATCGTGTTTTGTGACATCATAACTAAAAGACAATAATTCTGCTCATTAGATGCTAAAAATATAATAATTTATGGTTTGAGTATTGTCTAATCATAAATCATACTATCTGTGTAACATGTAACTAAACTGGAGCTGTTTGTATTCGTGGTTGTTGAATATTATTTGTTATATTTCTTTTTTGCCTATCAGAATTTATTGCATTCAGCAGTCAAGTGTAATAGACTGATTGAACTATGTATATTACCTATATAGATATAGGAGCTAATACTTTTTCTTACCTGTAAGTTTTGTGTTAGATTGTTGTAAGAGGAGTTACAATGGGAAACAATGGTTGTGTCTTAAAGACAATAGATATCTCGTGTCATGATCAGTCCTGCCATATCATCTTCTTATCGAAAATGATTGTTCTAATATATGTTTATATAATTTATGATATTGATGTTACAAATACAAAATTGAATAATTATTTCACAAATACATCACGTGTGTAGCTAGGGGCTTTTTCATTTGGACATTAAGCTTCTTCAAAAAGTTTAATAAATGAAATATAAATTCTATTAGCATTTGAAAAATAAAATAACTTCTGGTTTATTTTCCTCTTATTGTGTCTTGTTATAAACTAGGCTATGCATTTGTTTACTGAAAAAAAATTTAAATACAATAAAATATTATAAGAGTAGTAGTGTCAAAGTTATTTTCTATCAAATAATGTACTTAAATCTCTTAAAAAATCCTATTGAAATATATTTATAAGTAAAGAAATGTAAATTACAAAGATTACCTTGAAACTTAGAAGATTCCCTCAAATATGATAGAAGTATTATTTAATCTATAGTTAAAAAGTAAGATTATCGTTGAAAAATAATTCTAAGTTTGGTGACATACTAGAATAAATTAAGGTAAATGTTACTAGTAGTATACATTGAAACTGTTATTTTTTATGGAATAAACTACTACTTTTTATATGCAAAATATTATAGGTTTTTCATGATGTAGTTCAGTACAAAAAATCCAACAATTAGTATGACGTACTTATATAAATTAATAATTAGTACAGATTTAATTATTCTTACCTGTCCACCCTTTATAGGGTGTAATAATTCTTAGCCTAAAAGACTATATACCTTATACGTACCTACATCCTATAAACCAAATGCTCTGGCCGGATTGTTTTTTTTTGAACATATGAGTGCTCGTAAAAGTAGGCCTAGATCTGTTGAAGATATCTCAAGTCACTTCCAAGCACATGATTGTTGAATCACTATCCAGAATTAACATTATTTTACCATTCGTTCATAAATGGTAAGAACAGTTGCAGCTGGTTATGTAAAGACTAGGGCAAGGAAGATCACAAATTGAAAATTATAATGAAGAATGTTTCCCAAGTATATAATTTGATTATATCAAGATAAATTTATGGAATCATATAAAATTTTAATTATATATACCCTAGCACATGCATAATACTATCATAATATATATATTATATATATACATATATATTCAATTAAACCTACATACGCACGCAATCAATAACTGTTTAGATCTGCTTACCACATCCATAAAGATACAACCCATCTAAATATCTTTAAAACGCGTAGCATTGTCTATAGCTTAATGAGTGAAGTCCTTTATTGATCAAACAATACTTTTTTCAATATGAAGCATAGTCTGTTCAGTGGTCCTGTTTCTACTGAATGTATTTGTAAGAGGTGTTTTTATTCGTTGTGGAGTTAAGAATAATCTCATGGCTGGTCATTCAGTATGCATTGTCCAGTTATGCATACTCCGCCTACCCTTACAGTCTTACCTTAGTGGACTACACTTTACACTACGGCCCTATAGTATTAGCTACACTATAGTGAACCAGGTAGGATAAGCACACTATCCTTCAGGTAAAAAGAAGTGTGTGCCTATATCCGTTTATGTGACAGTGAAAATACTGGAATTCTTTTGGAGATGTTAATTTTTATACTATTTAATTTTTCCTGCGTAGACCTATATAAAATAGTCTGACCAGCCAGGCTTTGTCCATGTATTTGATTATTTACAAAACAGCAAGAAGGAAAGCCATACAAAGAATTAATTGAACTACAGCCACATGGTCAAGTATATTTTTGGTAAGAGTTCACTTATAATTTGCATTTTTAGCTAAATAGTTTAGTTTTTCAAACATTTTCAATTAAATTTGGTTTATCAGATCCCAATATATAACATCATATTCATTTTAAATAAATATCACCAAAAAAGGCTACGATTTTAAGTTTATTTACACTTTCAAAAAATTAATATTCATTTAATAATATAAATAATTTTATTTTATGCACAAGGTGTTTGAAGATACGGACTGAACCCTACGATTCTCTGGTCTAAACTAAATAGAAAATATATTTGGTAAAAATTTGTTAGCCCCTTAGTTTTCAAGAAAAATGACGTGAAAGTACAGAAAAATACTTTATTTCACTTTAAGCACAGCCCGTTAAATCAGCTCTAATATTGTCGAACCTTCACCATAGGTGTTTGAAGCGGACGTCAACCGTGGTGATAGCAGCATGTAGCCACGCAAAGATGTCCTCGGCTGACTGGAAGGTCATCTTGTAGCTAAACTAGTGATTTTAGGTGACAACACAAACATAAATCTAGTGGTGTGAGATCTGGTGACCTCGGTAGCCATTCCACCGGCCCCTTCACGTCCAATCCACTAGCAGGGGTAGGTGTCGTGTAGCAGTCAGCGCACAATTGCTGCACAGTGTCACACTGAGACCACATATCCTGGAGCACAGGAAGTGAGACGTCCTCAAGCAGGTGAAGTAAGATGATGGTGATGAATAACCAGTAAAACTGATAAACTCAGCCACTCGAGTAGCAAATAGGGGCCCACAAGTGTATACTCAACAATACCGGCCAATACATTGATGCTGATAGGCACGAACTAGAGTGAAATTTGGTTTGGCAGGTGCCCACAGGTGGTTGTTGTGAGAGTTAGTCGTACCATCACATATGAAACATGCTTCATTAGTCTACAGTATGCGACTGACGAAATCCTGATCCACCTCATGTTGTAGGGATGGCTGACGAAGATCACCTGACAGCAGATGCTGCGTTGCAGCATAATGGTATTATTGGTGGTCCTCATCACGCAAAGCCAGGTGTAACGCCAACTTTCATACGTTCACTGCCCACGCAATGTCACGTGTGCTGTGTGTTGGTGACTGTTGGACAGCAGTTAGTACAGCATCCTCAAGATCCGGTGTCCATCCTGTATCCCTGTGCTATGTTGGTACCATTTGACCAGTCTCCCAGTAATGAAGTTCCAATCAACGAGACACATTTACAATTGGGTGCCCTCTTTTATTATAGTGATTGGCGTATGATCGTGTCGCTGGTCCAGCTTAGCTGTTTGTTGCACCCATGGTTGATGCCGTGTTAATATACTGTACGTGTGTGTACTCCATGGCACTACACATGGAATTACACTAGAATCAAATGCCGTTTTCCTTTATGATACGTTATATATTCCATTTCAGTTCCCAAGCACCAATAGTGAATGGAGCAGCATTGAAAAGCATTTTGAAGAGTGATAGAACTTTCCACACAACTTAGGTGCACTGGACTATAGGTAGACTTGTAGGGATGACTCCACCAGTTGGCAGTGGCTCATTTTACTACAATTATAAGGGTTACCACTTATGGTACTAATAGCAATTGCAAATGCTAGCTACGAGTTCATGCTCTGTGACTTTGGAACAAACGCACGTGTTTCCGATGGTGGTGTCTTAGGCGGTGCACATGAATGATTACTGAACAACTCATACAAGCTCATAATACCCTCACACGAACTGCGGGGTGAAAATTAAATTCATTATGACTGTTCAAAATTGAAAATGATCTACCATTTATTTATTATTATAGATATCACATTTTTATAACACATAATATTTATATCACAATTCGTATTAAAATCACAAGAACTCGACTAAAAGATAAAATTACTACTAAATTAAAACAATACAGAACTAAATTTATAAGCTACACATTTTACGAAATTGTATCGATCTATTTGATTTGGGAGATGGACCATTCCCTAGATATCCATTTTAAACAAAATCAATACAAGAATCTTAGAAAAAATCATGGATTTCAAAAATCAGTCATCATTAAGCCACCATACACAAATTTTAACTCCCAAATCCTGTATAAATTGCTATTTATCATATCAAACAAATCCTAGATAGGCATTTTAAATAAAATCGTTAGAAACATTTTTTAAAAGTTTGGAATTTAAAAAACATTCAGCAGTAAGCTACCCTTGATTTGTATTTGAGGGCTAGGACCAAAATAAAAAGTAATTTAAAATGTGGCCCTATAAAATATAAATATCAAGTTTGAATAAAATCCATAAAATCATTTAGGATTATTTGTCAGGTTCAGACTGAGAGTACAGACAGATATGGGAACACCCAGAATTATGGAATCCTTGCCTCTAATTTCGGGTTTACTTAACACCGTAGAAATTTATCATATTTAAAATTGTAAATTTTGAATTTCCTAATATTGGTCAATAGTAAGAGGAGGGGAAGCTTAAAATTCCTATACTAACAGAAATCAAAATTTCTCGTTATGTAATATATAGTATAAATAATATATAAATAGAATACATAGTAGAAAGTAAGTGTATGTGTGTATGTATGTATGTGTGTGTGTGTGTGATAGAGAGAGAGTGGAAGTGTATGTAGGTGTGTCCGAAAATGGAAATTGACAGGAGAGTAAACGGTTTTTATTCCCAATATATCTTGATATCTTGAAAAATCTAAAAATGAGAAAAATTAAAAATTTCTAATTGTAAAGTTGGGAGGTAATATTTAGAAAAAGCCTGATATGATACAGATAATTTAGGTTTGGCACTTATTAAAGTAAGAAAAATACTCCAACTAACCATACAAGTCTGATAAACTACATTTTTAAGTGGGACTCAGGGAAATAGCGGAAGTGGGGTAAATATAAACTGAAAAATAATGTTAAGGGGAGCAGAGATCTAAATTTGGCAGGCAGACTTAAGGAAATCACCTGATAACCAAATAAATCTCATAGTTTGAAATTTCTATGGATGAACAGGGGGAGTGGAGGAAGGTTTTTAAATTTTCCAAAATTAATAGAAATGGCATCCTCTCAGTATGGTATGAACTATAAATCTTAAGGTAGTTGAAGGTATCACTTAAAATAACAAGAAGGCTCTTAAATGTTGAAATTTAGCCCCAGAAAATTAGGGTAGTTAGGAATAGGGGGGTATAAAAACAGTTTAAATGGGATAAAACTCAATTTTTTCAAATATATTACCTGATAATCAAATAGAAATAGAAATTTCTAATAAGGAATGAGAAAATTTACTGAGACTAAGGATGGTGGTGTGTCAAAATTTCTAAAATTAATATTAATAACAAATTCTCTCTGTGGCAGAGAATTGAAATTTAGAAAGTAGTTCTAGGTAGGGCCTATAACTTAAAAAAAATTAAGTTTCAAAATTTAACTCCGGAAAATAGGGGCAGGGAGGAAAGCATATATATTTAAAGTTACTTTTAGTGATGGTATCAAATTAAACTAGACAGTAATGTAGCGGGAAAACTTTAAACAACAAAATTAGAGGTAAATATTTCATCTTTATAGGTGAGATTTTTTAATTGAGTTGTTTTTGAATTTTTCAAAAATAAAAGAATAAACTACATATCACTGTAGCAGAAGATTTAAATTTTTCAAGAAGGTGTAAGAACGGCCACAAACCCCAATGGAGGTCTTAACACTCTCTAATTTCATTACAAAGAACAAGAGAATGGGAGAGGGATTCCTCTCTAAGTTTCTAAAACCAAACAAAAATGTAGGAAAGAAAAGTAAATAATGTATTAAATGTAAAATGAAAAACCCAAATAACCATACGAGTCAGAACATTTGAAATTGTAAATAGTCAGGGTGAGTATTTTAAAGAAATGAAATTTGTCAAGATGTTAAAACACCAACCCAAGAGCCCACATTTAAAATAAATTAAATTACTAGCTTGGAGGGTTGGTGTATAGGTAAAAAAATGACTACAGAAAGACCTACCTTACAGTATGGTATAAAATGGAAATTTTGAAGATAATTAGAAAATAATTAAGATCTGGTTTGAAGGAAATCCAAGAATTTCAAAAAAATTAATTCATTAAATATTTCAGATTGAAAAATAAAATTTAACTGAATAATGGGTGAGTAAATATGTAATTTAGAAATTTGAAAACAGAAAATGTACGTGATTAAAATAATTAGCATACAACTAATATTGAACCCTATCTTTCTTGAGATTGAAAATTGAAGCTTGGCAAACACGTAAAATAATAGTATTAGATAAACAAATAAATTTTCAAAATTTCAAAATATAGATGTGGGAACATATATATCTTGGGGGAGTAGGGAATATCTTGAATTATATTCAAAGCTATTAAATTATTTAATTTTCAGTTTGGAAGAAAATTAAAATTGATTAAGTTGTTAAATTTACCACCCTAAATAATAGGAAAATTGAAAAGTATAACATTTCAAAATAGGGGTCCTAGGAAATGGATAAAATTAATATTTAACTATATTTGAATTTAAAGAAAGTGTGAATGCATTTTCGTGGAGCTAGATTGAAAAACCATTTTGGAAAAACCACCCTCAATAAATATGACTGGGGTTCTAACCGTGATCTCCTTTTCATCGGCAGTCTAGTCTAACAAGAGAATGATGCCTTTAACTATGTGGCCATCGAAGCAGGTATTAATAATAATAATAATAATAATAATAATAATAATAGTAGTAATAATAATAATAATAATAATAGTAATAATAATAATAATAATAATAATAATAATAATAATAATAGTAGTAATAATAATAATAATAGTAATAATAATAATAATAATAATAATAATAATGGATTTAGACTTAAAGTCACTGCACTACCCTTCCTAGCTTATCATTTTGACCTTGTTTTTATATTCCAGCGAAGAGGATTGATAAAAAAAAGGGGGGGCTTAAAGGGCAGTGATTTCAATAATGTTAGTGAGTGACTTTTGCCTAGATACAATGTATCAAATACATTTTCCCGGTACTATTTCCAATTTGTTAACTTTTAGGGCACTTTAACGTGTGTAATGGTATACTACCATAATAATTTCCCCTAAAACCGGGACACATTTAGTGTTTTACTCGAAGAGAATAATCAATGATGGCGGAACCCTATTCTTGAAAAAGGGAGGGCCAGTCAGAATGGTAAAATATTTGACCCTCAAAGCCAAAGTGGATTCCAAGAATCCTATCCACGAAAATATTTAAGGAAAAATTGATCCATCTAGAAACTTTCCAGTGGGGTCTTTACTTTGAAAGTTTTACAGATCCAGACGATTCTAGAAGCGTTTCAGAGAAACTCTTTGTAAGAAATTGTTTGATAAATGGATGCTCTAGTAGTTATTTGGAACGATCTTGACCTAAAAATTACATGTCCCTATAAACTATTTGTTATCATCATTTCCTGGTAAAGTTTTGAAAATTAGATGCATCTAAAAGACATTTAAAATGAAACACTCTCAGCTAGTTTTGGAAAATTGGATGTATCTAGAAACTATTTGGATTGATTCAATGCTGGAAAAATTTAATAGATCCTTGGTGAGAGGGGGTAGCAAATGTTCTACATCCCCCGCCCCCTAGGTGTTATGTTACAATCCTCCTCCTGTTAGTGAAATGTGTTGTTCCAATTCAGGTTACACCTAATATTCTTTTCGCTAAGACTTGGTCACCGTTATCGTTATTAATATATTTTGGTTCTATAGCTGTGCAGTGGCCTGGACACAAGCACGACCAATAAATGAGAGCATAATATGGATGGTTAAAAGTTAATTTTACATTCAAATATTTACTTGTGATATAGAAATTGTCACTCTCATTTAGGAAAGAAAATATGTATGGCTGAATGTAAAATATATACAATGTATTTATCTACATATAGTGAGTTTTAAGTATTATTTCTTTAGCATGTATTATTGTATTTATATGATTATATATGTAATCAATGTCAAAGCTCACATTAATTCAATCTTTCCATATATTATGGGGAGTAGCTGTAAATACATCTTATTTATCAAGCTCTTTAATTCCTTAGTAATAAATAAATACTATTTTCTACTCTCTATTATATAATAAAAATGTAATGCAACTATTTATTTATTCAGATGGAGAGTCGCAATGAATAATATATTTGAACGTTATCTTCTTTAAAAATAAACAAGTTGGAAGGACCGAGTGGTACTATTTACGCTAGCAGAACATTCGAGAAGGTGAGAATTCTCTGATGTACGCCTTGGCGATTGGAAACTCATCCAAATATGTTGGTTAAGGAAGGAAACGCTTACAGCAAATTGCCATTTTCTTACTACTTTTAATTCAATTAATTAACCTCTCAACTGAGATCTGGCGAAGGAAAAACTAATAGTTCGTGTCAGGATCATCAATAACTATTTTAATTTTTACTTTCTCTCTATCTTACAGGTAGAGAAAGTATGGTGATCGTCAAAAAAATCAAACTCGAGATTTTGATGAATCTTGACGTTTCATGACTCCCTGAATCCGAAAAAGTGGTTTTTGAATTTCCGTCTGTCTGTCTGTATGTCTGTACCTCCAACTAGAGCCTAAACTATTTTACCGATTGAGCT
>CABFWB010000714.1:211339-225572 GCA_902151455.1 Timema bartmani | reverse complement strand
CTCTTAGGAGAAATGTTTGCATAGCAATGATCTATCTCCATTTTAGACTCAATAGTCAATATTAACATTTTTTATTGGTCAAAATGTATAAATGAATAATTAAATATTAATGCGATGACTTGAAGATGTGCAACACCTTATAAAATGTTAAAATTTTAACCAGAAATCGAAATTTTAATACGAAGTGTTTACCCTTGTGGAAGAAATTAAACTTTTTGAAATGCTCTTAGGTGGACAAAGATGCGCCTTTTTCTCATTAATTCTATATCATTGTATATTATTTTATGCGTGTTCTTATGTGAAGTTTATAGAAAGAGAGAGAAAGTCTGTGCGGTGCACCGTACCATTTATTTTTAATGTGATATCGGGTCAAGTAACTACTTTATCCAGAAGAATGATGACTTTCAATAAGTAATCATTTAGTTTGTCAACATTGATTTTAATCAACCCATAACCATGAATTAGAGACAGGACAAGTAAATAACTAAACAATCAAGCCCCAACATTTAAGGATCGATCTAAAGGTAATCTTTACAATATGGTAACCAAAACGTGGTGGCATGACGCAATAACAAACACCTTCCGTAACGGACGTTACATATGGTTAGGAAAGTTTTAAACATATTTTGAAGGAATAATTTCTTAACGAATTCTTATATGTGGTTGGCTATTTATAAATTTTATACAAAATTTTAAATATTGACTTCAAGATTTTCATTTGACTTGGAAATGCAGAACCATGGAAACAAACGGTTATCTTCAAGAATGTTTATTGTTTTGCAATTTTCTTTTCGAATACGGTTTGTTCAAGAATAGAAGCATGTTGATTAAGTTATACTTTTTATATACACACACCCCCTCTACAATTTTAACAGTGATCAAATAAAGATAAAATTAACATTTTTCAATAGAAAACTGCCAGCTTCATAAAAAAAATAGGAAAATTTAACTATAATAAACATTGATACATTAGCTAAAAGGGGTGTTGAAAAAATTAACATAAAATTTCCCTTGTTCTAGAGAAAATTGATATTTCCACACGTATGATTTTTCCTCAAGAACTGTCCGGTAGCTAGCGCCATCTATGATTTCCATGATCCATCTATTCTCGTTGGCGCGGAAGGATATTCTTGGCCGGTTGCTAAGCCACGCCACGCCTTTCACCCTCCCTACCACCATCCCACAAAATAGTGTTTTAGACTTGCACTCGACAGGGCCAATGACCTTAATGTTTTGTTTAAAAAGAACTATTTGACAGTCATAAATTGCCATAAATTCCAAGACATTTAAATAAATATATTGTAGTAGGTAAAGGTAATTTTCGCACAATATTAAGTATACGTTTAAATATTTGGGATTAGGTATATCTGAAAATTGCCTTTGACGTTCTGGTAAATAATAAAATATTAAGTGATGAAAAAGCATTTGGTTTATGCCCTATGTTTTACCAATCATTCGAGTTCCTGGAATATTNTCCAAGACATTTAAATAAATATATTGTAGTAGGTAAAGGTAATTTTCGCACAATATTAAGTATACGTTTAAATATTTGGGATTAGGTATATCTGAAAATTGCCTTTGACGTTCTGGTAAATAATAAAATATTAAGTGATGAAAAAGCATTTGGTTTATCCCCTATGTTTTACCAAGCATTCGAGTTCCTGGAATATTAAAAAAAAAAATTTTTTTTTAAACGTTCCACGGATGGAAAATGTTGAATTTAGAGGAAATGTTCCAGCACTTGGGTGAAAGGGAGTGGAAACATATGTATAATAAAAATCACCCTTATTTCCCTCGACCTAGATTCAAACACCAATCTCTTTGTCATCGTTGTCCAGTATTTTTCAAGACAGATACAGGTGGCCATTGTTTCACTAAAGTGGGTGAGTGAACAAACTATTATGGTGAGATCACTGAAGAATAAGATGTATGGTAGCATATACAGATATTCTTAGAAATATTTCTTAAATAAATGGGTGTTAAAATATCAATATCTCAGGGCAGTGTTCACTGCAAAAGTGACCCAAAATAACTTAACTTTACATATATATGGTGGAATAGTGAAATTTAGAATAAGCAAGTTGAATACTACGAATCAGAAAGACTGGAAATTGATACCTTTTAAAAGAAATATTGTATCAGGCAAAGTAAGAAAGATCTTTAATTGCTATAATACTAGCACACTTTAAAAGGCATAATTATCCGGTGGAAGACGTATATAGAATTTAGGAATAAGGTTTAGAAATGTTGGGTGGGAATTCAATTAATTTGACCTTTTTTTTATCATGGCTGTTAGCTAATCTACTATTTGGTCACGCTAGAACGCAATCATAATGTATGGAGTTGGTTAAAGAAAAAAAATATAAAATTTACTTGATTGACTCCACCATGATGTATTCAGTGCTGAGGATCACGAGTAGTGGTCATTAAATCTCAAAGACTTGCCATGAAGGTGTGTGCTCTTACAAACTAGATCCAAGAAAATAATTGTTGAGCACTTCAATTGCTGAGAATTCATTTGATCTTGAGATCTAATTATTTGCTTGTTTTGCTGATTTATTTACAAACACTCATTCAAATAAACCCAATTGAAGCTATATACTTTTCAAATTACGGTTTGTTAAAATTGTAGTCACCACGATTTTTTTAAGTTTGACCATACCAATCTTCACATTTCTTTAAACGTGAGGTTATTACCTACATATGTCTGCTACACAGTCCTACCCTTAAAAATCATATACACACGTTCATATTCATTTATCAAATTTTTATCTACTAAACATATATATTTATTTTTGTGGTAACTGCCAACGATGATATTTATCTTCTTTCATTAAAATGAAAAATTACACCTGGACACAGGTATTAAACACGGGACCTTAGTCGTATAACGTTAAAGATAACCGTCTCCATCCAGTGGCAGGCCCGTGTGATTTTCAGAGGATTATCCGCCAGCAGCAACATAGACGTCACAGCAGTCCATTATGGAATTCAAATAACTCTGGAGTCTAGGATGAGCATTTAAGGCTCTCTGATTACTCTGAGCCATATGACATTGATGACTCAGATGCTCCATAAGCTGTAGACAACTTGTCTCATTGGAGTTCTTTCGAAGAAATGCTGCCTACATCAAAAAAGAAAAGGAAGACTACGTGGGTTATGAAACCTGCTATTAACAATCGTGGTTTGTTATTGAATAAAGCTTTATTTGAAGGTAAAGAGCTGACAAGAAGAATGGCACACCAAAAACTGAGAAACTGTGCCAAAATTTAAGGTTAGGCTGTCCCCAAGATGACTTCATCAAAAAGACAAAGCTGGTAATGTGTTTATTGTTGGTACAATGAAGTGAAATATATGATACTCTGTGTAGTTTGTGGAATTTATTTTCATGAGGAGTGTGTTGGCCTCACCAAAGAAGAAAACGAATTAGCTACACTTAACCCCTAGTGCTAACTAGTGACCATAACTCTGACATGAATAAAGGCTTCGCCGAGTAAACAACTGGCGTCTGACTCAAATGGCAAATTAGTATAAGACTATTGCCTGGATGGCAACAGTAAAATATTGACTGAAACATTATATTTTTTACAAAGAATAAAATAAATACTCTACTTAACCTCAAATAAAGATATAATATTAGTAATTTGTTTAGGGTATATGAGGGTATTTACTGTCATCCATTTAGTACAAGATAAGTAATGATATTAACAGCCAGTGGGGAAAGTATAAGTAGTCCTCACTGGTGGAACAGACTTTTATGTTGATGATGAGTTTCTAAAACAAATATATTATTAGATTCAACCCAACACAATATAATTAAATTCTACTCTAAGTAACACTTGCTATGTAAGCTCTCCCCCCTCCATCAATGCCTATAAGCCATTTGACCTGCTCACTCCTCACTCCCTCCTTAGCGCCCATGGTCAATTTTGGATTCTTTTCATACCAGATCTTCCCTCCCAGACAAAGACCTCTCTCTCTCTATACCCTTCGTTTGCTCTTACGTTATTCCTTCACCGCATCCCCATGAACCATTCCGATGCCCCTTTCTCCAAAAGCTTCCATGGTAAGCCAGGCGGTGACCAGAAGAGCGTTAGAGACACACACCACTTATTCTTTAAGAATCCAAGGTCTCCTTTTTTATCAAGCATCCTCTAACAGTAACATTGGATCTCAAAAGAGGTAGCCCCTTTAAATAATAGTTTAAAATCTCTCTCTATTGATCTCTCTTCTAGCACCCACTTACAGAGATTTCTCCTATTCCTTCCTGCACTTATCCATCCCAAGGAAAATACATATGTGATTGCTTAAAGAACCTCGTATGCTGCATAAGCTCCCGAACCCCCTTTGTCGACAATCAAGCTTCACGCTCTATTCCGAATGTCCGAATCCAGCTTTCACTCCAGAAACATGATTCTGAACCCGTTGTAAAGAAGACATCCCCCTAAATATATGGATAAACCTGTCCACAAAGAAGCCACACCTAAGCTGGTTCACGAATTTCAGATTGATATAGTGATAATAAAAGCATTAGATCTCCATCTTCCAAGGAACATCTAGCGTCAAGGAATGGCACTCACTAACACACCGCTTATCCCCACTCTCCTTCCTCTGAAAAAAGGACACAAATAACACAAACTAAACGCTAGCTAAACTTTGTTCATTGGTCCAAAACGCTTTTAGTAATATAATGTTAACATTATTAAAGGGCATCATAATCAATTGTAGAATTCAAATTTTTTATTTTATTATTTGGTTCTTAAATTTTTCATTATATGTAGTGGTTTTTAAACTCACAAATATTTATTTTTCACTAAGCTCAATAGTAAAATTTCTACTCAAATATCTATTTCTCACTTCTTAGTTGTTAGAATAATCTAATTTAAGGTGATTGTCAAGCAAAATTGGTGACCACATTAGCTTAATTAGCTTTTAATATAGCACAAAATTATACTAAATGAATGATTATATTTTCCTCATTGACAAGGGAGCCAAGTACACTCTCACATAAAAAAATTGAAGATCTCATAGATTAGTGTTAGAAAAGCTTGCATACTTAGCATGACCATATTTCCAAAAACCAACATACATCGAGTTTTCAAAACATTTGGATAATTGGACGGATGAAAGATAAATAAAGACAAGTAAAAAAATAAACATTTCAAGTGTTGTAGGTAGATTCGCAGAAAGATCCAATCAATTTCTTGCCTGCTATTTTAGCAAAGCGATATTTTACTAACTGTTCATACGATGCATTGTACGCCAGATAGGGACTTGCCTTGACACCCTGGGACTCATTTATGAAATGATCTGTAATTGTGATGTGTTGATATTTTTAAAGTCTTAGCACTTTAGGTAGAAGCAGCAACCGGCACTTGTACGGGTTCTATATTGGAACTCTTCAGTTGTACTTTGTTTGAAATTGAGAAAAATAAAGCCGTGGATAGTAATTTTTACGCCAATTCGGACCTCCTGTAAAACATGAGCGTTTTTTGGGCGGACTTGTCTTGCAAAATGTTGTATCTAGGTTTTATCCCATGGACTTTCAAACAACACAATATAATGGGCATTTATTGAAGTGTCTATTTTCCCCTTGACCTAGTGGAATATATTTTCTCTAAAATACATAATGCTAATATTTTGATGATGGCTTCATTTGGGGAAAAGATTGAGGAAAACCTTACTGTTATCTAGCATCATGTCGTCTAGGATAAATCTCTGTGGAAAGCTTTTACATTGGCTATACATTTTATATAGACCCTTAGGGAATATGAAAATGGGTCTTGGGCTTGTTTCTTTGAATCCCGGTTTTAATAAGGCATATCACCATGTTTTTTTTTAAATTCAACGTCACACATTATGTTCAAGTTCTGGATACATTTGGTGACAAATTCAACTTTCAGCATCTGTAATGGTAATACGAGCAAGAATAAATCGTGTGAAGGCATCAACATAAATTTGACTATGCTTTCCACTTTATCTACTAGCGAGCAATTTTGTTCCAAGTGAATTTTTTGGTGGCCAATGGGGTAATTATTTTACTTGTAAACTTATGGATACACTTTACCAAGTATTTGATCTTCTCTTAGTAACAAAGTTCTATTTCATTTTGTATTCCCGCCAAAAATATGTTCCTGGGGCTGAGGGATCCTTACGCTACACTTTGTACTGAAGTACAGATTGTCTCAAATTCTTGTTGGTACTTTCATTCAGAATAAGAATGCTTTCCCACATTTATATGAACGTGTAGTCTACATTTAAAACTTTTCCAAGAAAGTTATGTTCGCATCATAACGCGTTCACATGATGGAGCAGAATAATCCAAGGCGCACCCAACCAAATAACAACCCCGAAACTTATAGATGGTGGTGGTATCACCATCTTTAACAATACCGTCTACAAGTCACCACAGCACAAATTCTTCACGGCCGTTGCGAGTATTAATAATAGAGACTGGGCCTCTTAGCAAAAGCATTGTACCTCGATATATGACTGTTTGTCTATACTAGTAGCCATGGATAGTAGATATAACGACGGTATATTTTTACAGTGACTCCAAAGATAAACTAATATTCCCGCTCCTATAATCCTACTTGCCTCTCTTAATGGATCACCTTAGCTTTTTTAATGAGCATGTCTCTAAGCCTTAGTCAAACTTTCCACAGGATGTATACATCTTTCAAGCAATAAAATTACTTCTCAAAAATGTAACAAAAAATAAAATATTCTTTAACCAGTTTGTCATAAATCACTTCAAAGTGCTCTCATCACATAATTCATATTTCACTGATGACGTAGTCCTTCATTTTTAGGAAGGGATCCCTATATCCAACGTCTTTATTATTTAAAAAATGGGCCAAATATTTTAGGTATCTTCGACAACGCCATCGGTAGGAATGTCAGGGAGTCAGTAAATTGGAGCGGGACGTAACGCATGATCATGATCTTACCACCAATAATTGTAAGCTCTGAGTCCATTTTCTTAACATCATTTGTTTTAAAATACAATTCAATTCACAGCTCTTACGATTATGAGCTCTGAGGATGACATCCTTAATTTCTGTTGGCTTTACTTGCTGTCAGAATTTAAAAAAACTGGAACATTGGTGGATCACCCTAAAAAAATGTAAGTTATATTGCCCCTACAGTCAGTGAAACAGTGTTCATTTCCTTCATTAGGAAAGGAAGTTTTGCAACACGTCTGCATAAAAATTTGGTTTGCTTCGTGCAACTACATGTTGGCCTCACCCCAAAGAAGCTTTTCTTGTCTTGATTTAAAATCATACAATATCAAATATATGTCTCTTCTTCAGGGCTGGTCAAATGGGGCCTGCTTCATGAAGCAGAAATAACAATAAGGATGATGGGTCTCACATAATTGCTTAAAATCACATACAGTTTTGGCGACAATCATTTAGTGGACAAGGAAAAATGTTCTACCATTTTGATCGTAATGATTCCTTTGATTCTTCTACTGCATGTGCTTGCATTGGTGAAGTTGTCACAATAACACCTGTCATTCCCACGTGGCTTCTTAAAATTGCTGAGTTTAACATTTAGCGTTGCCATACTCAAGAACAAACAATTACTCTGTAATATCACGTCTTACGTTATCGAGCATGACTGGAGCTCATGAAGATGAGACGTATACGGGATTCAATTTCGAGTCCATTCTGACTTGTAGCTGGTTCATTCCTTACCAACCTAATGGGGGCGGACACTATCTCTCAGGCTTGGAGGGGTGGAACACCGTGTCTCTGACTCATAGCTGGTTCATCCCTTACCAACCTAATGGGGTGGGACATTATCTATCAGGTTTGCAGGGGTGGAACACCGTGTCTCTGACTCATAGCTGGTTCATTCCTTACCAACCTAATGGGGCGGGACATTATCTCTCAGGTTTGGAGGTGGCAAAGCTTCTTACAGCTGTATGTGGCCGGTGTACCTCTTAACTAAGAAACAAGTGTTTGCATTTAAACGGCATGAAAAACATTTTCTGCACTCTCAGTGAAAAGCAACGAAACTACTTTTAGCTAATTACAAAATAGCTATTCAAATAAATGGAACAAACATTCTTAAATAGATGGGAAATATATTCTTTTCAGGTAACAAAAGTTAATTAATATTGTTATTTTATTAAAGTTATTGATACTAACTCTCAAAAGATAGAGCTATCGATAACACGAATTGACGTATGAATATCTTAAATTAAATATTGCAGATATAAATCTAAAACTGCCAAAATTTCAAAAGTGAAACGTCATTTATTTTATAATTATTGATTTATATTAAAACTACAGCTTACAGCTACCGATAACATGACTTGGCGTATGAAAACGTGATAGTTGATCTAGTAACATATATAGCTGCCGGAATTTCATAACCAATCAACAATTTATTTTACATATATTGATATATATCTAAAGTTACAGTTATTGATAACACGACTTGGCTTATGAATACATTAAAGTAAATATAACTTTTTCTATCTGACAGATTTCCACATGTAAACAACCCTTAATTGTATAGGTATATAGTGATAATCATCTAATATTAATGTACAAATATATATATATAAATTACTAGATAATATGTTTCAAGATAAGGAAATAATAATTTTGATTCAATTAACAAGCAAAGAGCTATTCAATAAAACCGTAAGAAATCATATCTAAAACACATTAAAGCTACGTATGAAAGGAGAACGATCCTAAAAGGCAAGTTTGCCAGCCACGTGTATGAACCGCATTGAGCTGTCGTGCCAGATAACCATCACTCCGGGGGGTGGTAGAAAACCGACTTGAAATTACAGAACACTGTCAGCACTTAACATTCACATTCCTGCCCTACTCCTTCTCCAGGAGCTGGTTAAATTGATGGCTCAGGGGAGGGCTCGCTTGCATATTAATACTTGCCTGGCACGGAACACCACAACATTTAACAAGCGTATGTAAAGGAAAGAGAAGAAAATGACGATTTACGTTTTACAAAATACAACTGTTTGTTTATGTGGTGATAGTGGCCAAAGCTCTACCGTGTCCAAGAGTACTAAAGAGGTGGTCCCCCACCTGATAAAGATTTGGTTTGGATCGAGTCCCATTTGTCAACGTAGAAAGGGTGTGGGCAGATTTACATCTGTGTGTTTCTATGCAGCAACATTCTAGCCGTTTAAATGTGAGGAGGGAAATATAAGTTTGTTTAAATTATAACAAATATATATGCCTTAGTGAATTTTAATATATGTGTGTATATACAGAACACATAGATTTATTTAATATACAATCCGCTTTAGAGTTGCCCTTTATTAAATATAAGAAATAGTTTGACTATTAAATAACTATGTAAGATCTTACAAAATTAACAATGATTAATATTTATACAATTTAACTAGGTACTTAAAACTAAAAAGGTGGCCAAAGGTTTCTAAGGAATTAGCGAAAAATAATTTTAGTTTTAAAGTTTAAAAGTTTACAAGTTTACAAGATCATAATCTAAGGGGTTTTTCAAATTTAACTAAAAATATAAGCCAAATTGAAACATTGTAATAAAAATAAATATTTTTTAACTTAAAATTTTCCATTACAGCTTAAGATTGTATCTTTTTATAAGATAATACTCTACAAAAAAAAATTCAAAATTTTAATAGAGTTGGTTTATTTAAGAAAAACTATATAAAAATTAATAAAATTTAGGAAAAAAATATCTTTAAAAATCTAACGAAAGGCAATGTTATCTTGGAACATGTTTTCTTGCTGGGTGTTACTGGTCATATGAATATTATATCATTTGTTAACTAAAGGGATTCCCGGTGTTAAAACTACTGCCAAGCACAGTCATACATTAATATCCCTGAATACATTAATATACTTTTTGAACGCCCGTAGCTTGAAATAGATTTGACTAGTTCTAGGCTGTTTTAGAAAAGTAGGGGCCTATGTGGGTGTTCTTACAAAATATAACACTCACAGTCCCTGTATTCCTATTTCATCAGCTAGCTCACACAAGAAATTTAACTAGACCCATTTTAAAAATAGGCTATGTATAGTCCTTTCTTATACTATTGCATTAAGTCACCACGTTCTGGAGAGGTCTTGCGAAATGGGACAGCAATTTAGTGAGTTTAATATGTGCTGTAGCTATCGTAGCAATTGATACTTCCCATAATATAGAAGTAGCCTTGTATAGCTTCATAATATTCCTCATGGACAGAGCGATAGGCCAGTTCAGCAGCAGGTAAAGGATTCCCAGCCTCCTAATTAACATATTCAGTCTTTCTGTCAGGTGCTGCCACCAGATCGACTTAGTGTCCAGCGTAAGACCAAATTACTTTCTTTGGTCCACCCAATTAATCTTTTCGTCACAAAGATGGAGTGAGAATGACATGTCGTACTTTCTCTTCCATGCGAAAAGGATGGCCGTGTTCCTTCCATACACTCTTTCATCCAGTGGTGAGCCACTTCCCTGAATATTCTCGTGTATCTGACGAGGTGTCTTGCCATCTGCAACCCTCCTTATGACCCTAATACAAGAATTGTCGTCTACATGTACTGACAATCTGATGTTTGGGTACTTCTGGGGGTCTTCTGATACAGACTGAAGAGCGTGGGTATCCCCAGGGACCTCTGAAGTACTCTATCCTGACATTGGATGTGGCATTCCCAAAGGTCTTAGATATAGTTTAACATTCTGAACAAGAATTTTCTGATAGTCCTCACACTTAAACTACACAGCAAGATATACCATTGTTTCTAGTAATCAAATTTATAAGAAACATATAATTATTATAATAATTGTAGAAAGAATATTGGAGCGATTTTGCGTGGTTCATGCTTAGTACTTCGTATTATAATGATGTATCTCACTCTGTTATGCTTTTTCTTTTGTTTTATAATTTGTAAAACTTCTATAAAAATGCTGTTGGTATTTAACTAAGATACACTTTATTTTAATTCACAATAATATTGAAAGATGATTGTCAAGAGGGGGTATCCTACAGATCTTGCACTCACATGAGTGGCGTGTTTCGTGTAAGAGCAAAGTGGCTAATATTTTGTTATATTCCACTCTAATTAATATGTATACTTTCCGAGTACATGAAAGAATTGATGAGCTGGTATGATCGCAACTATTATAGTATATTTTGGCAGCTATTACTCCAATGTAGATCTATGGTAGCCATATTTAACTGATATCTGATTGGTTTCCT
Organism: Timema bartmani; assembly: GCA_902151455.1. Taxonomy (NCBI): domain Eukaryota; kingdom Metazoa; phylum Arthropoda; class Insecta; order Phasmatodea; family Timematidae; genus Timema; species Timema bartmani. The sequence continues at coordinate 214,366 of CABFWB010000714.1, read as the reverse complement.
ACCCTTTGAGATGAGGATCTAGGGAAACTCAAGTATATCCATTAAAATTAAATAATGACGGCTAAGCACAATATTTGTTCAAATGCTTGGATCCACTAAGAATAGATTTTTATTTAGTCTCGTAAACTACTTCAGTAGTCGATAGGTACAAGACCCTACCTTTGCAAGCCGATACAAATCTTTAATAGTAGATTTAAGCTCAAATCTCGACTATGAATACAGTATATTTTTTCTAATTAGTTTTTCACTCTACCTTTACGCACTTGTGTCTAACGTTTTATCTAAAGTATGCCTTCATAGTCCAGACCAGTTTTAGATAGGGATGGTAGTTTATAAAGAAAGTTAAGATCACACGTTGACCAAATAAAAAGCATAGAGTAAGATCTTTTCCACTTTAAAGTTAACCTTTTATAATAATAATAAAATACACTAAATTTTGGTTCTCAGATAGCACTAGACAATCACAAATATTGTATCTATACCCTGCTGAGTATTCATTCACAACCAATAAATAATATATAGAACTGAGTCCAAACAGTGTAACCTTAACATTTATTCAGACCAAGGCGCACACATCTAGATCAATACAGGCCTAGGCAATTAGTGTGGGGTCTTCTTATTGCAGGCCTATTATTAAAAATCTTAAATTTATAATTATTTGCAAATGGTATTAAAATTAATTAGGCCTATTCATAGGCCTAGAATTAAGTGCACTATTTATGAAGTTTGTTTCTAATGTGAGGGCAGAAAGCTAAAATGTTCCACCATAACTTCTTTTAATAATTTAAGTGAAAGCTTTGCATGACCTTTTTTAGGAAATTAAAGTGACTGTACTCTAAACAATTTAATTTTCTCACTGTCTTAGATCTTGAAATCAATGGTTTGCTTGAACTTCAGGTAATTTTAAATATCTCAAAACAAAATAAATTTAATATATAGTCGATGTGGTCAGCCATCTTATCTTTGCTGGTTGTTTACCTTTCTTCTCATTGGTCATGGGCCAAACGACCTGTCGCTTGAGTAGGTCTACACAAATAGCACACATCACCTACACTGAGGTCCAGGCATACCACAAGTTGAATATAATTTGACCTAAGATCACGTGACCTCCAAATACGTACTTAGAAAATCTCCAAAAAAACGCTTCAGCACTGTTTAAAATAATAAAAATAGTAAATATTTTCATGTATGGGTGAATACTTACCTTTATATTAAATATATTAATCATTTAAATATTATCCTGTTTATTTTTGTGGTTGGCCATTTCTACACCCGTTCAACTAGCTGGGGACAAGTGAAAAGTGAGTCTCATCTAAAATATAAATAAAAGTAGTAAAATATTTGTTTGGAGAGAGCTGATCCCACACAGAGGAAATCTGCGTGCAAGGGCTGATGGGAGATGGTGTACTTCATGAGACCACGATGTTTGAGTTTGACAGTACAGCAAACAGTGAGTTTCAATATGATTTGGACCGCTAATATTTATTATTTTCTAATATTTATAATTTATAAGTAACATTTTAAACCTGTTGAAGCTAATTTTAGTTTAGGACAAACGTTGTTGATCATTGTTAGCAAACATTATAGTTATTAATGGATTGAGTCAAGAGAATAAATATTTTTTGAATTGTTCAGGAGTAAAAGAATGTAGAACATTTATTAAAAAATATCTTAAACTTCTTCTCGGAGTAAGAAACATTCAGGGTGAGATTTGTGTTCAACAAGAACATGCATTTTCGATGGTGAATTAATTGAAACAATCTCCAAAGTGACCCGGGAAACCTTGTAAAGTACATTCCAGGTGTGTTTCAATTTAAGTACGCTTAAATATTTTGACTTTAAAGAATACCAATAGGTATTTGTCGACAAATCATCATAGATGTTCGTGTTCGTATACTTGTTGAGATCAGAATAATTTATTTTATATCAAAGCTACTATTAATCATCCATCATCAGAAACTATTATAACTTCTCAGAAAGGACATCTTCTAAATTGATTACTGACCCTATTTCATTATTATTGTACAGAAAATGATTAATGTATTAAAATATCTTAGCTCACTTCAAAAATATTGTAAATTATTTTAAACTATTCCAACCTTATATGTTTTGAGCCTTGTGACATTACAGTAGTGAATTGTAATATTATTTTAATATCAAAAGACATGAAATATAATTTAAACAGAACTATAATTATAAACATTGTTATTTATTTTAAAATAAATAAGTATTCTATGTGTCATCAAAGCGGTATATATTAATGATGAATACTCTAAATGGTTTCCTTGTATTATATATTTATAAATTACAAACACCCCCAGGCATATATACATTCTATTCTATCTTCCTCATTTGTAAGTTTAGCTATGTACTTACACGTACGTTCTTAGGCAGGGTTGTATAGGCAAACACAAATCTAATAAAACAATAAATAAATAAATCAAAAATTGTGGTAAGAATGAATAATGTATGTATTTGTATATTTGATGGTGTTTCATCAAATATAGCTTTAGCATTACTATGGTAATGTCTCCTTTTCATCCAAAGTCCACCTCTAGCCCCTGAAATATACAAACAAAAGTACCGAGATACCAGAAGTAATCGACATGCTCATTCCAACTGAACCTACTACTGACATATGTTATTGGGTACCTAGGCTGGTGGCTTATGAGCCAGGCAAATCAGGCAGGTTGAGCGTGGTGCCAAACAGAACACCAACCTATTCCAGCATAGCCTACATGTAATATAAAAATAATCCTCACACCTTATAACTCCTCAATGAATGAAACACCAGCATGAGCCCCTGTGGAATAATTTTTAGTTAAAATATAAAAACTTTAATATATTTTTAATAATATTGTGGATGTGTATTTTGATAGGAAAGTGGAGGAGATGCATATATATATATATATTTATTTATTTATTTACATTAAGCATTTATCTTTAAAAAAATGTGATTACAAAATTTGGGCTCTCAAATAACATTTACTTCTTACTACAATTCTCTCAGGGAAAATAAAACAAACC
>CABFWB010000714.1:162445-210159 GCA_902151455.1 Timema bartmani | reverse complement strand
GCGGTTTTTTTTTTCAAATATATTAACAAAGTGACAAAAATACGTATTTACACATTTTACTATACTTTCACTAGACCCACTATACAGCCTACATGTCTTATTCTCTTAGATCCTAGATGCTCTCAAATATTACATCCATACTAAAGATCTTGAAACACTCACCCTTCGCAGGCTGTTAATAAGTACAGTCAGAAACTTCCTTTTAAGCCTCTTGATGTATTATGGTTATGTGGCACCGAACGTGCAGTCAATTAGGGGAAGAAGTGCTTTCATCTAAATAGTGTAAGAAAATTATCCTTCGATGAATAGGGTTAAAAAAAATAGTATTATTACTAGCACCATTGCATTTTTGCAACATCCAATAATGTCTTAAATGATTATCAAAAATATATACTTTAATACATAAGATTATTATTTAAAAAAATTATTAAATCAATATTTGAATAATATTATATTTTTGTAAATTTTATAAAATAAAATAAAATTACAATACTGTTAAACTGTTACAAGAACATTGTTTCTGATTAGAAAATAAAATATAGCAAAATATTGTTAGAATATATTTTAAGTTTTACTGTATTACAAATCTACTGATTACTTCTACATTACTACTGTACTATTTTAAACATACGGTGGCAGTGAGATACACGTATGACATCACATCTGGTACCGTTGCGTATTCACAACATTCCTACATGGTGCCACCTAAAACTCCCGTATCTTAGAAAATATTATTTTTTAATGTTTGATGACATCATAGTACCAAGAAGAAGGAACTTATTGAGGAATACTTGGAGGGTATCTGACCTAATTATATTTAACTTGAAAAAAAAATAAGCTGTTGTGAAAATACAACATCACCTGTCACAGAAGTTTGATAACTTGTCAATTAACTATTCTAAATCTTAATACTCTATTATTAAGATATATTCTTACAGAGAATGATATTAACAAATACAATTTATTTGCTGACTAGCTATCTTTATACATATGAAAATCTTGATCACGACGTAGACATACAGTTTAAATCTATGCCTCCATTCTTAACAACATTAAATTAAAATATTCCAAATTCCTTTCTTATCGTGTACATTACTGAAATACCATTATCAACATCCATTATACATATATACGGTAAATTATTTGAGCGCATAGTTACAAAATGCCGCATCATATTCTTGTAAAATACATGTTACTTATTCAACAGCGGGACTTGGACCCAGACCATCAATGGCGACCAGGGGTAGACTGCTAAGCTACAGGTGACCCCTCACTAGAATAATGACGTCCCTTAACATATATTATACTACTGAAGCTATGTTTCAGTGCACACTTTACACTGAGGTGGTAGGATGAAGTATTTATTATTATATAATTAGTAAACTTAATACCGAGTCCATCTCAGCTACATAATCGATGAAGAGTAAGTTTGTGAGTTGATCCTCTGCCTGCAACATATGTAGATTATAAGGCTAGTAGCAGTCTATTTTTAATGAACAAGTGATTTTACTTTTGTCTTAAGACATAGCTAGTAAACTACGCCAAGAAACAACAAACAAATCGATTTTACTTCAATACCATCGTATATCTTCACGAATAATGTATTTTGGAAAGGCTCATAGTTACTCACTGGAACGTTTGATTAAAATTGGTTTAAAAACAAATATTTAGAATCGAATAGAGAGCTTTATTTTAATTTAAATCAATTGTGACAACCTAAATCAAACCAGCTAGCAGAATATCATCCATTGTCCTGTTGGCCCAGTCCACCGTTTATTTCAACATTTGTATCCGGGGCCAGATTAGAGGGTCGCTATTGTCCCACTTTAGTAACTGATGACAAACTGTAAACTAGACTAGAAGTTAGCTAGTACTTCACCATTTTTATTGGTTGCCAGACTGGAAAAAAATTAGTTGTCCACCTTTATCTTCTGGTGTTAGATTGAGGGCATCTAGTTCTCCACATTTGCAATCCAGTGCAGAATGAAAAACATTTATTTGTTCAGTTTCAGTTTATGTTACCAGACTGTATGAACTAAGAACTCATGTTTTGTATCTAGTGCAATACTGGAAATAAAATTTGTCAACCCATTGAATCTGGTGCCAGAATGTATATAAACTTGTTGTTCACCTTTAAAATCTGGTATAAACTGGATTGAAATTAATGGGCTGGTTCTAGCTATTGGTATCAAATTGTAAATATGCTAGTTAGCAACCTTTAGTATACAGTGCAAGAGGGCAAGAAAGCTATTTCTTACACTTCTATAATCTGGAGGCAGAGGGATGGGGAAAATTTTAATGCCTTATTGAAATACGTTCTGTACCTTAATGTATGGTAATTATTTGTGGTCCTCGGTACGTTTTGGAAACTAAAAATGACTTCTGTAACATATATTCCATTTTCCAATTTTTAGATTAAAAGGATGTTGGTTAATAAGATGAGGGCATGTAAATATGAATTTAGAATAGATTTTAAGTAAAATTATATCTTTCTATGCAGTGAATGACATCAAGTTCTTGCCATTACTGTCCACGCATATCATCATCTTACTTTCCAGTTGAACAAGATTGAAGTTTGAGTTTAAGCTTTAAGAACTGTTGTAAAATAAAGATTTTCACTAGATATAATGTTATAACAGACATCTATATAAGTCATTTGTACAAACAATGTACTATAAATGTATATATCGAATCTAGCAGGCCATCAAATTAATTATTTCTTTAAACTTTATGCTGTAACTTAGCCCTCGTAGAAATACTAAGACTATCTTAGAAAAATCAGTTCTCTCTACTTTCAAATATTCCTTCTCCCTCTTATTCTATTATTATCTCTCATCCGGTCCTCCGCATGGACACACGCAACCTACAAATCAGGAGGGGGTGGATAAAGGAAAATGGTGAATGGGTTGGTCAGCACGCCACACTGGCCTTCTTATCTTAACAGTTTTTTCAAATATATTTTGGTTTAATGCATTCATTACTTCTATTGCTTAAAATCCATTCGCTAAATGACGTAAAATAATATAATATTCTTTATTGAGCATTAATGATAGTCAAATGAGTAAGCTAAATAAACAAAGTCCACTATTATTTCACTCATGAATAATTTATTATGGTATTCTACAAATCATCTTCTTAATGTCTCTCTAGAAAGTTGCAATTTAGAAAGCTATAAAAATTTGTATATTTTCAAATAAACACATATCTAATCACGCCATTCTACTAGGAGGTGGGCAAGAAACTGTGCAAATAGCTCAAAAAACAAAAACTCTGTTCTTAATTCCATCGTCACTAACTTTATCGACCCTTTCCTATCCTTGCATACTTCCTTCGCCTCAACAACATCCATACACCGAGTCATACATACTCTTTTTTTACGTACAACTATTAATTTTTCTCTTTTACCTATATTAATATACAACATTTCGCCAGGTCCTACATGACCTACCTCTTCCTTTTAATCCACACACTCTACCTTCATATATCTGTTTCATCACTCCATCCAGACTCATCCTCTTAACATGCCCAAACCAACGTAAAACGCTTCTTTCATATTGATTTATTGGATTTCTTCTCAAACCACAGAATACAGAACGCAATGGCAGTCTAAGTTCACTTTTAAAAGGAATTGAGCTCTTGTAAGACACAAAACATATTAATAATAATAATAATTACAATACTTATAATAATTTAAATAACTTTTATATTTAAATCTATATCAGACCAAATTATTTCTAGATTTGAATAAGTAACAAAAATATACTAAAGGTAAATGGGTTATTTATAAACCTGTGGTATATTAAATGTGTTAAATTTAGTATTTAATAAAATCTTTTTATTTACATATAAAATAAATTTCAAATATGTAAAATTATACAAATACTTATTAAACACAATTGATCAAAGATATAACATAGAGGAATGAAAATGAAGTATAGGATTAATAATATTCGTCAAACAATAGAAAAATATACAAACACATATTAATAATAATAATAATTACAATACTTATAATAATTTAAATAACTTTTATATTTAAATCTATATCAGACAAAATTATTTCTAGATTTAAATAAGTAACAAAAATATATTAAATGTAAATGGGTTATTTATAAACCTGTGGTATATTAAATGTGTTAAATCTTGTCTTTAATAAAATCTTTTTATTTACATATAAAATAAATTTCAAATATGTAAAATTATACAAATACTTATTAAACACAATTGAAAGAAGTTATCAATCTAAATATGTATAATAAAGAAAGATTTTTAAATTTTAGTTAACCAAACCAAGAATCAATTGGGCCCACCAATGTGTTTGATTAAATAATATAAATCAATGTGAAGATTAAGAATCATCCATAGTAATATACAAGCTAGTTTATTTTTAAAAACAAAATAAATGTTCGTTGTTATATTTATCAATTGATTTGTTAGTTTTAAGGAATAATTATTTAATTTGAAATAAATTATTCTGTAGATGTATTTGGCTTCAGTTAACAATTATCATTAGATGTATTGGATACATTTATATTTGAAAAAAATATTTGGATTTGATAACCTTCAGGGACGATGAAATTTTATTACACACATTGTTTTAAATATTCATTTTATAAAGTATTTCTAATAAAATATATTATTAAATAATAACATTTGGTATAATCTTTAAACAAATAGTGCTTTAACATATTATTTTGATGATAATTATTTGTTGATGTTATATCTATTAAACTCATGTTTTACAAGACTACACCTGTTTTTCATTACTACGAATTGCAAACTTGTACCTCAGTTTATCTCCAACAACAAGTCTTCTAACCATGAAATCATCCAGAACAACACCTTGACCACTTTCATAAATATCTATGTCTTCTGCTATATTTGGAATGGTGATATTTGTCAGTGATATAGTCTGCTTATTGGCATCAGGGGTATACAAAGATAGGTCATACCTAAATTTGGCTGAGTTCTCCTTTATTCCAACATGCGTGACGTAAAACAGATGCTTGTTTGAATCTGACTTGTACACTCTGACGCAAAGAAATAGCTCTCCTTGAGTGAAGACACTTAGCTCGTGAACCGAGTCAACAGTGGTCGTGTAGTTCCAAAATTTGGCGGTGATGTCTTCTGTAGAGTCAAACTTATGCAACTCTTCGATATGTTTGATCAAATTTGTGAGAGTACCCTGCCATTCACACTTATTTCCCTTTATACATGAGTACAGCCGGTACAGACAGTTTAACTCGTGGTGCGTCCTATCTTTCATCAGCAGCATCTCCTGACATCCTGTCTGAGCGTTCTTGCAAGGGTAGTAGATCTCCTGAGCTATCTTCTCGGCAAACACACACCTGGTGTCGACAAAATCACCGGAGCACGTTGGACATTTGGTCATGGTCTTCTTGCAGGAAGAGCAGATACTATCCCCGTTGACACATTGGTATATATCTTCTACCATGTAGTTGTGGCAGGAAGGACACTCCAGTAGCTGAGAGAGGCGCCTGCTGAACTCGTTACGCAGCAGGGTGCTCACTCCTAGAGTAGCCATCTTTGTTTCCCTGTTAATACAACATTACAACCAGTTTTATAACTAAACTCTCCAGGAATGTATTACTATGTCAGGAATGTTTCTTCAATTGAGATTATTAACTATTTACAGTTACTTAATTTAAACTGGCATCTTTCTTACCAAATACGTATGTTATGGAAGTTAGCTAATATTCAATAAAATTTTAATGTTTCCTGATTATTTTTATAGGCATAGTTTTGTGAATCATACCATTATGAAAGTATAAAATATAAATTTGAATAAATTTAAAACTAAGCAACCTGAAAAGAATTAATAAACATTTCCATACCATTTATAAGTTTATTAAGGTTCCGGTCAACGCTTATCTCACTGGTATATGAATGATATTATACATATATATGGTAGCAATATACTTTATTATCTGCAATAGAATCAAGAAAACTACCAACCAAATCATATTATTGATATAGCATACAATTATTTATTATTGAAATATAATTTCACGGATATTAACATAATAAGTCTATAATATGTTGTTTTTAAAAGTTATTAGAAATCATATATGGTTAAATAAACTAACAGATTGCTCTTTTAGTTACGAATGTTTAGCTAACATTAACAAAATTTGGAAATCTATAAACGAATAACTCAAATACTATTTCAGCAATAACATGTTTTGATATGATGGTGATCATAATGTTATGGTGGTACACAATCATTAGTTACAATCAAAATACTTAGTTTGAAAGTAAATTTGGGAGTCTTTCTTACTAGAACGGTCTATGAACATGGACTTCAGATTGGTTAGCAGTACATGAATAGTAAAACTGGAAATACAGATTCACGAAAAATGAGAGTTTATAATATCAAACTAAAGGTTAGTTGAGTAAATAATAATGAAAAGAAATGTTTCACTAGCACCTTAAAATATTATCTAATGCCTGAAGACAAGGACGTGGAAAGATAATTTTTCCACGTGGCGTCCTCTAGAAAATTTAGCTATACATTTAAAAATTAAAGTTTTTCAACGTATATGTAAACTACAGCTTGGGGGTCCATTAAATTATATGGGATCTGGACCCCCTATAATCCCTTAAAATTGTTTGTAGCTCTCGCCTGTATATATATGCGCAACAAAAGAGATTGAGTGGTTGATAGAGTTGACTGTGTAAATTTACATATGTTCCTAATTGAATAATCATATAGTGTGTTGGGCCTGATGTGTAGTTACATGAGCTATTCTATCAGTGAGGTCTGTCTCTGGCTTCAATGGCAGCTTTCTCTATTCAGAAGTTAAATTAAAATTATTCATATTAATTAAACCATATTATGTCGTTATTTGTAAGTGCATTAAACTAAAAATTTTGACTTTCCAATAATCTAAAATGAAGGTGAATGTCAACACAATTCATTAAATAAATATATTAATAAACAATAGCACGTGAACATTTGTATGCATTGTGCAATTAATTAGAGTTGCGACAGAAAAATACGAGCAAGAGTATTGAAATCTGAATTTGTAAATAATGAGCCTAGAAAGTGATAAAGCAAAATCGACCAGAAGGACACAAGATTCAGCCTGTCCCCCTAGTTAACAGAATATCTATATATTCATGATCGAAATATCTAGAATAAAGTATCGGGTAAACTCTCATAATGTAAATTAACTCTACCATAGAACAATATACCATCATCCTAAACGCCATCACAATGTATTAATCCACAATGGTTGCAGAGGTGGTAAAAAAAAATTCAAGAAAAAAAGTGTTATTTGGTTGGTAGCATTTCCGGGTGCTCCTGCTTGTTCGTGGGTTGATCACAAGATTTGTGGTTACATGGCAGGAAATTACTATTGATTCAGTGCTTATTACTAACCTTTTACACTTTAATGATAATAAATAATATCTGCAGAAAACCAGAAATTATATCTATTAGTTTTATACATTTTTATGGTGTTCATATTAAGATTGTAACAAATTAATATTAAAATATTATATGTATAACATATTAAAACATCATCGACGAATTTGTATATTTTATATATATATATATATATATATATATGTTCGAAAACAAGGTGCTTAGGAATATATTTTTGTTCAAAAAGGGATGAGGCTGCTGGGGAGTGAAGGAAGTTATATAATGATAGGTTACATATCCTGTACTCATCACAAGACGTTGTTAGAATAATAAAGTCTCAGAGTACAATGGGCAGGAAATGTAGCAAGAATGGGTGAGTTTAGAACCTTATTAATGGCACTGACTGGCAAACTTAATGGGAATAAACCATTGGGAAGACCAAGACGGAGATGGGAGGATAACATTAGAGTGGATCTGATGGAGATATGGTGTAATGAGGTGGACTGGATGAAGATAGAGATAGGGTATAGTGAAGTCTAGTTCAAGATAGAGATAGGTGGCGTACTTTGTAGGTGCGGCAATGAAATTTCACGCTTCTAATAACATTGAAATAGTAAGTAGTATATATGTAGAATATATATACATAATATACATATACAGTGTTAATGTTGATTTATACATATAAATATATATTTATGTACTACGTACATATATACATACATTCTATATATATGTATGTGTGTGTAGATACATACATGATAAATAATAATTCACGGATACGGACAATATCACATAATTAGGTAGGTTAATATAGGTCGTAAAACACTCTGCATAAAATCGTTTCTTCCCATATATTTTGATAAAGACCACATTAAAATTAGTGAGAGGTGATGTGGCAATGCTGTGCCTGAAATTTAAAATAGAACCTACATCAAACTTATATGTTAGTTCACAGTAGCTTGTTCGATGTTTGATCCACGCATGACTATGTGTAGCTCTAAGCGGTTACAATGTCCACTGGAGACTACAGTCTGTAGTCAGGGGGGTGCATAAGTTTTTTGAGGTGACCCTATAGGAACAAGTCGAGTATTGTGAGGCCCTGTGACCTTAGTGGCCATTCCACCGGCCCTCCGACTAAGTAACTGCTGCACTTGTGCTCCATAGTGTGTAGGGGCACCGTCACACTCAGCAGTCTAGGTAAGACGGTGTCAAGGAACAGATGGTATCTGCTAGAATACAAGTGATCTTTCTGCAAATAGGGGCCCATAATCGCATCACCAACAATGTCAGGCCATACATTAACGCTAAATTGATGCTGATACGCACAACAGTATGTGGAGTGTGGTTTAAAAGTTGCCCACAGGTGATTGTTGTGGGTGTTGTTCATTCTCTTCCCATGTGAAACAGGCTTCACAAGTCCATATAATGTGAACAATGAAGTCCGGACCCGCAGCATGCTGCTGCTAGAGCCATTGGCAAATTTGTACCCAGTGAAGCATATCAGCTGGAAGAAAATGCTTTGTTGCTCCATAGTGGTAGAGGTGATATTCATCACTAGGCAACACCTGAAGAACTGACCCTTGTGACGTATACATAGCTCTTGCTACGTCTCGGGAGATGCGTGCTGGCTGATCTTGGAAATCAACTATTACAGCATCCTCAATATCTGTTGTCTATACGTTGTGTGGCCATCCTTCATTCCCTCTTGAAGCTGGTTCCATTTAAACTGTCTCCCAACAACGCTGCTCTGAACAGAGAAACCCTTTTACACTTGGATGACGTCTTCTGGGGAATCGATCAGCGTACAGCCGCGCCTCAGGTCCATCTTGACTGCCAGATGCTCCCATAGCCATTGCCACATCTTTGTACTCTACGTGTGTTTAATTCATTGCTGCTTACATAATACTCACCTCTTATTTATGTACAAGTCTATTCACCGGTGACTATAAAATTTAAGGCAGTGTTGCTATACCACCTCTAACTAACTTTAATATAATTTTCTCAAAATATGTGAGGAATGGATTTTGTGCAAAGCGTGTTTCCGACTTATGAACTATTACTTACTTTGTTTAGTATGTATAGAGAGATATTAAACATATTATGTAGAGGGACAGTGAGTTTTAATTTGTTGATTAATATATTTTATATAAATCTGTTATTTGTTATTTGTATATCAATATATATTTGTATACGAGTATATATACAAGTAAGTATATATAAATATGTATGTGTATTAAAATATGTTTATATATGGTCTCCCTTACCCCTTCTTCCTTCTGTGGAGGCATAGGTTGTCAGGATGGGTGAAGTGACTGGGTTCTGCATTGTGTGGGTTCGTAATTGACGTCCGACATTTTTTATTTATTTTTATTGTACTACTATACTATATTACAAAACGTGATGTCGATAAAGAATATTAGAGGATATGGAAAAACTTAATAGATTTACTTAGAAGCTCGTAACATAACAAATTAGGCTAGGAATATTTAACCAACGGCCTTACTGACATCTAGGTGATCCTACATAGTTTATAAACCCCGGCACCCTTGGCTCAAGGGTAGCCCTCTAATACAAGTACTTTTGATCCGTAATCCTATCCCACGTAGCCCCAAAAACGGGCAGAGTGACCCCCTACTACTCTACTACACTATGTTGTTTAGTCAGCACTGTTAGCTTGTATTCAATACATTTTATCCTGGCTTATAGCCTGATTTACCGTGAGGAATGCTAAGACTCTGTTTATATTGTTAGCGCATATATTATATTTGTTAATTATCTAACCACACCACCTTGCAATACTCGTTTTGTCATTCACAATCCAGAACTCAACAAATTTTAAACAAACACATGCCTCAATTTAGGTCATGTCAATCACAATAAATATATATATATATTAATAAATATGTATATAATATATAAATATATTTAATTATAAATAAATATATTTGTATATAATATATAAATGTATATTTACTTAAATTTTATTAAATACATTTATATATAGCATATAAAATATATATACATATGTATACATGTATATTTAGAGAGATAGATAGCGGGAGAGAGGGTGAGAGAGATAGATAGTCTTGCTAAAAGCTTTCCTTAAATTAATATCACCATTTTAGATTACATTTACTTATTATTCAATGATTTGACGATAGTAAAAATTTGAAAAATAAAATAATTTTATATCAATAATACATATTATGTAAAATAAAAGTAATAATTAGTATAAAAATAAAAATTCCACTAGCTATTAGAGATTTACTGCCATAGAGCCAACCATATTCTAGAAATAGGCTTCATTTCTCCTATCCACTATAAAGATCGCTTCAGATTATCTCAATCATGCCCTTCCTAGAAAGGCTTACCTCAACATAGCGTTGGCTAGCCAAGTCAAGCTCTTCCAGTCAACGCGTCCTTCCAGCTGTTTGAATCGGCATGTCGCCCTCTTAAATGAAACTACATGGAACATTCTAGAGTCATCAAAGCTCTTCTAATGGGTAACTTATATCCCTTGGTGCAAGGCGGATCGACAAGAATCAAGAAATCATTCCTAAACCGCATGCGGTGCCGAAAAAGTTTACACGTTTTGGTGACGCAGATAATGGTGTTGGTAGGCAGTCCCAGCTATCGAACAAGGTAGAAAATTCAAGTCTCTTCTTGGAGCTTCTAATCAACGCATCTCCCTCACTCCCCCAACCATTTGTTTTTCCTGTAACCTGGTTCCATTATCTTATGATATATAGGGGTAACCATACCCCATAAAAGTAAACTTTTCAACCATATCTACGACTGGAACAAACCATCTCTTCTAAGGCGGTAATTGGTAGGCAGCTTTGGCAAATTTTTCTATATTATAAAATCACAATCCTATATTAAATTATTTATACTATTTTAATTTCTCTAGGTTTATATTCATTTAATATATTATATCATATTTTAAGCTATTTTTCCAAGTGGAAAAGTGAAACTTTATATACAATATTGCTGCACTCATACAATCTGTACATTAAATTTATTATGGAATGTATCAAGCTATTGCTTTAGGTTCCTTTGAGAACATGATATGTAAATAAAACTTCACTAGTCTCATAAAGTCTATGAATTCAATTTATGTTATGTTTCAAATAAATGTAAATATTGGCATTCCTGGGAAAAGTGCAAAGACTTAACCTGGACTCTTCAAGCAAATTTTTGTCAAACGTTAATATATTTGTTAAGATAAATTTGATTAAAAAGCTAAGATTAGTCACTAAGTTGATTTATACTCTCTAATTCTCTAATTTATAATGCAATAATAGTGTAATCAATAGTTCACCTAGTATATGTAGTGGAAAGCTGTAAGTAACTGAGGAGTTTGACAAAGTAAAGTGGAAGACACAGTAGAGAAATCAGTAAGGCAGATGAAACCGAGTGCTTTGAAAACAAAAATGAACATGTTTTTAGGGTAACACATTTAGCAAGTAATCAGTTATATGCTGAAGATGAATCATATCAACATTACCATTCATTTGGTGTTGTTATTTATAATCTTTACACTGACGTTCTTATTCTTGAAATTCGTTTTGGGAATCATTCAGATTTATTGGTTATGTTGGCCTTTGGATGGTGTCAATGAAAATAGAAGATGTCTTGTGTGCAACACTGATTCAGATTATTAAAGGGACTCAGTTAGTATGAGTTCTGCTAAAGTTACATTCTTTGACAGGGTTTTAACACAACAAGTAAAATGGGTAAAACAAAAATGAGCTCTGAAATCTGTAAGACAAACTGTAACCATCGATAATTTACATCTCTTAACTTTAGAGATCTGTGTATAAAATAAATTGAAAGTAATTGAGTTGTTATATGTGTACCTTATCAAAAAGCTTTGACATATTTCTGACACGAGTAGAAGTTTTTTCCTGCCAAATCTAATGTCTTAAATATTATTGGTTCTCTACCATGCACTTCTTATAGATTTCGACTTCATGCCCTCCAAGTAATTAGCTCGACTTCATGTTTGGAAGGTTATTGTTTTTTTTTATTATTTCTATTAGCACCACATCTTACTACCCGTACTGGTTGTATGCACTTACCCTAATGTAAAATGATAAGGTGATTGTGAGATGAAATGTAGAACCTACAGCTTAACGTGGGATCCGAACCACGGTGGAGGCCTGGTATTCCACACATTCACAAATTGTGATTAATACACGTCTTGTCAGAGGTGAAGGAAGGGTCTGTGCCAAGAACGAGGATTGAACACCAGACCCCCAGCACCTTACCCCTAGACCGCCAGAACACCATGTTTGGAAGAATTCAATAAAATGTATTTGTTGGGCCACTTGATTTGTTGAGATTTTGCTACGCTACAGATTTTGAGGTAGCTTACTACATTTTCTAATGAAATAGTCCTTTTTACATAAAAATCTTCTGTTCCCATGAAAATGACGAAAATTTTGCCTTGATTTCCAGTACATGAATCAGAAGTCAAATTCTGTCATACTTGAAATGCATACTCAATGTGAGCTAATGCCTACACCAATATTGTTCCAGATCCTCTTTAGATGTATCGATCTCCCGTTTAAAGCTATACATTTCCTTATCAAGCATTTAATTATTACTACTCTCTTTATAAAAATAGCGTGTCACGACCTCCGTGATACTTGTGACGAGAGTAAAAATAATATATTTATTTTGAAAGGCCTCCAAAACTCGTTTTAAGTCCAGGGCCTGCAAATTCACATTTTTGACAACGATAAACCTGTCTCCCATAATGCACTAAATACATTTTTTCATATTGATATAGTTAAAAATTACACACAACTCTGAAGTCAAAATTACTGCTAATAAACATACAATATAACTGTATTTGTTGCTATAAAAACGCTTTTTAACAAGGCTTTCCCATACACAATGACTCAAATGAACACGAGCTGTAGACACGCATAATCCAACCTAGTCCTCCATCTTATTACCATCTGAACACTGGAACTAAAGAGTAACCAGACCAGTATATATTAGACCGTGGTCTTCCTTCCGTGTTAATCTCTAATAGTATTAACATCTTACGATCTAACACTTCCGTGAAATTGAATTCACGCGCAGAGATAAATTGACATCACAAATGTGATTAATATTGTCAATATTTTATGATAGTTATAATGATAAGGGACTAATAGAATTACAAAAATACTCTAAACTAATGTTAAAAGTGTAAAGGTATAACCAATACTAAATGTATGGACGTTTAGAGGTTACAGTAATTTGCTTTAATTTAAATAGACTAGTGGAAGGCCGTGTAGCTGAGTTGAAGTACTTGTTGCAGAGGAACTTCCGTCCGTCTAGATATTGGATTCCCTCTTGAGGAGATAATATTATGTGCATGCTCATAAAAAAAAGAATGTTTTAACGATTGTAAATAGTTAAGATATTGGTCTCAAATAAATTATATAAATATAGAAAACAATCAATGTCCCTATATTTATTAATCAAAGAGAGTTTAATTTTATAATACAGTCAACGTATTATTCTGATTTAAATTGTCTACTCTGTATTTCTTATGCCTTAAGAAAACTTGCATCAATGTTTGTGCTAAATAATATAACTTTATTTAGTCAAAGCTACTCAAAGCTCATGGCTTTAGATGAATATTGAATATTAAAGAGAAAAAGCAATGTATCTTAAAATGAATCTTTTTTTCCTCCAAATCAAACAGATTTGTTTCAATCCTCAAGTGAATATTGATCCGAAAACTAGTTTTATTAATTATGAGTATGAAACGTTCTCGTGATCATTTTTAATACATCGCATATAAAATCTAAATTTAAGTTTGAAAGAAATCTATCAAAAAGTTAATGCTTAAAACCTGGGTTTTGTTAGACACTGAAAAATTAATCAATGTTACATTTTTTTGAGTTAATAAAATGATTTATCTACAAGTCAAAACAAATGTAAACGGGTCGTGCGATAAATAAATATATCTTTATATTCTTAAATGTGTTTAAGTTGTATTTGTCTAATTTTTATTTATTTTTACATTGTGTCTAACTACATGTTCAGGTTTTACGTATGTATACTAAAAGCACTCTTGTGCTACGGATGGGTAAGATTGAATTTAGAAGAAGTATATAAGCATTTGCTTGAAGGAAGAGTGGAAAACAGTTCAGGAAAGAAATCTTTAGTATTCCCGAATTAGATTCAAACCCCAATCCCCCTGTCAACAGTAGTTGAGTCTATTGCGTGAGTGAGGCTTTAGATTATGCAGCAGTCGAGGCGGGCTACGTTTTATTAACTAAAGCAATTACATATCTTTGAATATTATTATACAGATACCTATTACACTATTTAAATACTCTCGAATTAATGACGTGGAGTGTTGTCACTTTTCAGGGTAGAAATATATTATTGAAACATTACTTATGATATGTTATCGACATCTTGGTCCCTGTTGGACCATACCATATACTTCACATGTGAAATGTGTTCTACAATATCTGGCCAATTTATTCGTTGAAATATTTGAATGTTTAATTTAATCCATAACGTTGGTTGAAAGAATAGTGCGTCAAGCTCAAGCCTTTAATATCAAGATTAAAAAACTTAGATAAAGATGTAAATGTTGGTGAGTTCTAATGAATTAATTTATAAACAGTTTACACACTACTTTATAAATTCCTTAATACGCACTCACTAGATGCTAGTCCACTCTTACCTCATTGCAACACTGGTCATATTCGGATCGTATCTGGATCAGGTTCCTCGGAACTGGTAGAATGAGAAGCAAAGAGATCTCGTTGAACTGTGGACACCAATAACTAGATTCATGTGAGTTGATAATTAAAAGTTTGTATTCAACGTACATCAGACTTATCTCCTGCACCAAGGTTTACAAATAATCCTATGCCATTGTTATAGCACTTATCTTATCTTTTGTAGATAACCAAAAATGGCATTTTGTACGTTTGTGGAGCTTTTAGTACTATCAGCCTGAAGAAGAGGTGTTATATATTTGTATATAACTTTTCATCGTCAATTAATAGTGGTTTTTCATCATGAAAATTACAGCAAACATGTGTATAACTAATAAACTAGAATTCACTCAAAGTTCTACTAAGAATCTGATATGAAATAAATATTAAAACGTTGAGGAAAGAAACCCTAGGCTTGTATTTTGGAATTTAATTAGGGCACAATATATTTTTGATGAAACATTATGAAAAAATGGGGTACTATATAATTATATTTTAAAAAACTTTTTTTATATTTCAAGACTGTTGGTAAAGAAATTTATGAAGATAATAACACCAATTTGAAGATTATGTATTGTACAAAGAAATGACATTAAACCAAAGGACTTTTTTTTCAGACACTGCATGAAGACAATAACAATTTAATAGATAACTTTTTCATTTTAAGTTAATAAAATTGCTTATTATATTTTTATACATTTTTATATACTTAGAATTGAATCTCGTCAAGGAAGGATATTTGTAAACACAGTTATATACCTTCTAAGGATGGCTTTCTGTTTAGGAATACTCGTATTATATATTTCTAAATAAATTAAATTTGTACTAATATCAAAACTATTAAATATATGTTACTTAAACAGATTAGGGCTGGAACACTTTTTATCTTTATGTGTATTTCTCTACTTTAATTACTTCCTATAGAATATTTCTTGGCGTTCTGACATTATTTATTTATTCTGTCGGAGGTTGCCATTTGACTAGAGCAGTCATGGGCTGTTGTGTAATTACTTGGAGACAGCTACCCGTCTCTCTGTATACAATAATCTACTCTCTGTGTAAATTTACCTTATTTGACATCCACCTAAATGCCTCATTTGGTGAGAGTCAATTATGTTAGATTCTATAATTTAATATTAAATTATTTATATAAATAAATCTTTTAGCTCTAATATAGATAGTTTTATTTCTAACTCTATGTTAGTATTAAAAATAATAGGATATCACTAAAAAATCATTTAGGAATCTACCTGGTTGAAAAATTTTAGTAACAAAGAAAATCCATAAATCGTAAACACAGAATACATATTGTAGAAAATCATGTTCAAATGATTACCTATTTGTTATTATAATATACTTGTATATTGTGTTTTAGTGCGCTCTAGGTTGAGAGGATAAGTAAAATTATTTTATTCTTTTTTTGAAAAGAGTTTTTAGTTTAATAATGACAAGTTGCTCAAATATATAGTTTAATAATTTTAAAATTTTAATTCAATATTGCTTTAATTGTATATTAAGAGATCTTTTATTTTCTCTTTAGATAGTGATACAATAGTTTGATTAAATCCTAGAGAGCTATTCATAAATAACTCTCTAAATTAAATCCAACACAGTAGTCTTGTGTATAAAAATGATTATATATATATAAACCATTGTTCTGGTAGAACTCTTCAAAGTATGTCTATACGTGACAAACATTTAATTAAATAATGAAATATGTTCCAACTTTTAAGCATAAACAATATACATTATCCAAAATAATAAAGAAATTTCTTCAACACCTTGAACAAACCGTAAAATACAAATATACAACTATGCATCTACTAATATAGAAAATGTAAGTAAATGAAAGTAGTCCAAAAAATAGAAAGCACATTACCTTGATGTTGCCCTGTCAGAGAATCCTTCTGCTTGCGTTTGTTTGCCAGCTTGCGTACTTAAGAGCGTGTGAAAGACTCGGCGAGATAACGAGTTGTAATTGTGACGATGATTATCACGTGACAAACACTTCATGTTGCGGTAGAGAACATCACAACATCCAAGGTATGTGTTCCAAGTCTACCCATGAAATCTTTAACAGATAAGTCGCTTGACCTTAAATACATAATATAGCATTTAATCTTGACCTACTACATTGAGGTTTCATTAACATACGGTGTGTAGCTAATGGTATTAAAATAATACTCTTCTCAAGACATGACGATATAATTATTTTTTGACTGTAAGACTAAGTAATTATTAATTCGCTTCTCTGATTGGTAACTTAAACGAATACATTTAGCTCCTTAGGCACTGTGGTTCAACTTAGGAAATTATTTAATACAAATTCAACTTTCTTAATTTTCCCTAACTGAATATAAGTTTGAATAAACTTAAATCTTAAATTAATATGGTTTTAAGAAATTATGGATTAATTCCATATTAATGTGACTACAATATTGTTTTAGAACTAAATTATTGGTTTGCCTTATTGAATACAGTTGTACATAAAATATTTAAAATAGTTAATTATAATTTATTTTTGTTAGATTTATATAATATACAGGTTAATGATAAAGTAATGAATACTAAGTTAAGGAAATATACCTATTTTAAAATAAAATATGAATAATTAAATTTTCTACTTCTAACTTAAGCATGCGGGTTCTTTGACAACTATTAATCTTTATAATTAATTTATTTGACTAAGCAAATATTGGTAATTGAAATCTATAATCATTAATGCATTACATGTTCGTTATTTTCAATTGTTAGTATGATAGGCATAATTTTAAAACGATCATGTATCTCCAGGCGTGGATTCAAGGGGGGGGGAGGGTCAAAGGGTCAGCTAACCCCCCTGTGAAAGTTAGAAAATGAATACAAAAAACAAATTGAAAGTTCAAATTTTAGAAATAAAATACAACACAGATAAAATATCCACTTTGTTATCTGTTTACGCGCATACTCAGGCGTGGATTCAAGGGGGGGGAGGGTCAAAGGGTCAGCTAACCCCCCTGTGAAAGTTAGAAAATGAATACAAAAAACAAAATGAAAGTTCAAATTTTAGAAATAAAATACAACACAGATAAAGTATCCACTTTGTTATCTGTTTACGCGCATACACCTCTTAGGCCGGGTCCACACATGCATTATTAGTCCATGATTAATCATTTTTAAGTATGACTCACGCAAGTGTGGAAAAAATATTCGTTTTCATGTACTAATATTTGTCGTTCATAGCGAGTAACGGACATTGTTCCGCATAGAGACGATAGACTACCACTTATTCAAGAAGACTAATAATCTCCTGAGAGCAGTACATCCACGAAAACCGAGTATAGAATATGTGTGGATGGAAGGAGCGGTGGAGCTTTGGGGGACTCTGACCCCTGGAAATAGCTTGTCTCTCCAAGGAATAAATCCCACGTAAATATATTTCAAATCCTCTGATATCGAATATCAAGTTGAAAAATGGCCTTAAATAAAACACCAAATGACCTCTAGATGAATTCTATTGTCAAAAATTTGCCGAAGATGACTACTTCAAATAACTACTAGACTAGAGGCATCATACTGGAACAAAAAGACAGGGGAGGCAAGTTCTAAATAGTTTCCAAGGTCATCCAAATTTCAAAAATTTCTAGGGGAGGGCAACTCCAAATAGCTTCTAGATGCATGTCATTTTGAAGGATTTTCAGGCGAGGACCACCTCAAATAGCCTAGTTTTTTAAATAATTCAATTTTTATAATTTTTTCGGTGGAAGACCACTCCAAAAATTATCTTCTAAAGGTATCTAACTATTGTAAAATTTAAGGTGAGGATCGCTCTAAAGAGCTTTAAGAGAAATCGAAATTTCAAAAATTTCTTGGTAAGGAATTCTTTAAATGGCTTACAAAAAAGCTAATTTAAATAAATCAAGGTGAAGAGTACTCATCGCTTCTAGAATAAACGATTTTTCAAAAAATTGTTGAAGGAGGGACACTCCAAGTGGTTTACGAAAACTATCTGATTTTAAAAAAAATGGGAGAGGATGATCGCGGTTTAAAACATACATAAGATTAAATATGAATGAGAAACTATTAAACGGCTTTAAACAGAAATCTAACATTGTAAGTAACTATGTTATTTATAATTATGACCCCCCTATGAAAATTATATGGATCTGCCCATGTGTGTCTCTATAGTGGGTTTTCAAGAATGAGCCGGTGGGGACAAGTTATGTTAAAATAATATGAACACACAATACCTGACATTAAAAGATCATTAGATAAATAAAATAATTTAATCAAATACATTAAACCTAATAATAATATTACAAGTAAATGTACAGATCAAGTCTTAAGCTGTTCTCAAATTGATTCAAATCAATTTAATAACCAAGCTCCACAATTTGACTCTAGGACCCTTTTATTATTATATAATTGACTTGAAATGTATAAATGTCAGCTATTCGTTCAAATCATTTTAATTATCAAACCCTATAAGAAAATTAAAAAAATTAAAAACATATATAAAAATAAGAAATACATTATTATTACATATCAAATTTTAGTTATGACTAACATTTAAAAAAATTAAAATTATTATTTCATAAATGTTATAAAATTGCGAGAAACTGAAAATTTATTCTATTCCCAAAGAATAGAAAATACATGAACAAACTATTTTAATGGCTACAGATGTTTGGAACATTCTCAAAATATGTGAATCACTAAAGAAAAAACCACCAAATATTTGAGAAATAAAAATGCTTCTCCTGGAACTTTTTTAATTTAATGATACTAAATTCATTTAATATACATCAATTTGGCTTTGCTGTATGTACTATAAAGGATTGTGTAAAAATTTGTGAATCCTCAAAAAATGTATGTATTCACTAAAATAGACAATCTGTGGTCCAAATAAAACATAAGTGAACTGTATCAAATGATATTAGAATAATTATATCAAATTAAATCAAATACAAGTGAACTGTATCAAATGAAAATATTAAAAACTCGACTGTCGTTCTTTATTACGTTAATCCTCTTTAATTACTACAAATATTCAAAGTACTGATATAATCTAAACATTGCTATCTTAGTGTGTATTCGATAAAGCTAGAGACCCACATTGGTGGTCAAATGGTCTAAGATGTCATTGTTGCAATACACTTGACTGCCGATGATGGAAGATATGAGTTCAAATTCAGGACAGAGACAATACAGTGAAGTATATATAATATATTTGCTAGAGCATACATTTCTCAGAGCATTGGCACGCTAAGCTAAATATCTCGTGTTCGGGTGTCAGTTTTTGACTAATTATGATTAGCACCGCGTCTTACTACCCGTTCGGATTATAAGCACTTACGCTAATATGTAGTGGTAGGGTGATTGTGAGATGAAATAGAGGACCTACAGTTTAACGTGGGATCCAAACCACGGTGGAGGCCTGGCATTCCACACATTCACCAGTTGTGATTAATACACGTCTTGTCAGAGGTGAAAAAATGGTTGGAAATGAGATAAATCTATGCCGGAATAGAGGATTGAACCCCGTACCCCCAGCACAGAAGTATGTCACCTTACCCCTAGACCACCAGGTCAACCAGTTTTTAACTAAGTTATACGTAAGTGAATGAAACGTGTGTCCAAATATGTTTACATCAGTAACTAGAATTAGTTTCCACCTTCAGGGTGTATCTAATTATTACATCTGTCCATTCTTATAAACAATGGAAAATATATGAAAAGAATAAAAGTAGGCCCACAAGTAAAAAACAAACATTCAGGTTATACGTATGTACTAACAACGATAGTGATTTAGGGATGAGGAAGGTTGGAATTTGAGGAAATTTACCCGCATTTTTGTGGAGGGAAAGTGGAAACCCTTATTGAAAAAACCCGCCTCAGTACACCTAAACACGATTTGAACTCCGATCTCCATATCATCGTTCCTCTAGTCTAACACGAGAATGACACCGTTGACCTTAAGGCCACTGAAGTACATAATATTTAGTTGCTTATAGCATTATTTAATTTCCTTTGCACAGTACAATATACCTTGACTAGTGGGTGTTTTATTGAAGACATTCATCTCGATCATCCTGGTAAGACGTAACTCCGTAATGATGTAAATGTTTATAAAATATTTTTAACCTTCCCTAGACTAGAACTACAGAATATTTATTTCAAATCTTAACTGCATCTACCTGACCTTGAACGTAGGGTACCACGTTTATCTTATAAAATCTTGAAATACACACACACATATATATATTTCTAATAGAATGAACGCTCACTGTAAACAAAAGTCAGCCCAAATTGTTATTATGCTATCTTATGGTCCTAAAGGTAGGTCAATGGGTAGAATTGTACCTCATATTTACTATGGTCCTATCTAGAGAAGATAGTACACCACTTAGAGATGCATTACATATAATTGGAACACTAACACGATTCACAGTTTTTTTCTATGACTACTACGTGTTTTAAGTGTATTTTGAGTTTGATAGAGATATATCTCCCTCAAATAAAATATTTCGTTAGTTTCCGAAAGGAATGTTTGATCTGTTCGTGTATGTTCGTGTCAGCCCTTCCCTCCCCCTGAGCTAGCGTCCATCAGCGCACCAAGGCTAGTTTCGATCCAACAGAGGTAGTGAACGAGCGTACGGGTCGGCCGGCCGGGGTGTGATAGACGTTCTCTGGAGCAGACGGCAATCGCGAGAAGAAGGCGTGGAGGACGACCCGGCCACCTCACTCTTATCCTTACCACTCTCTCTCTCTCTCACTCACGCATTTTGGGCGGGACACGTTGGTGGCAGTTTGGGAAACACTCATTATCGCTTTTTGAACTTGTTAAGATTCTCTGATTCTTTGTCTAGCTCTATGATTCGCTAGGGATTTTTCTCAAGTGCTTTTTGTGTTTATGGTGAGGACTATATTGGATTTCCTCTTCAATTTGACGGGTGAGTTGAGATAATTTTAATACAGTTTCACACCTATTTGTAAACTAGTGGAACTTTAAAAACTTGATCTTTTGATTCGCGTTTTTATCTAGTAGTGGAAATATATGAAGCTGAAAGGTATCTAACAACGATACCAACAATACGTACACCAGAATAAATATCTCCCTGATATTCGCAATCATAAGAACTATCAATAGGGATAATTTATAGACTCTGATGTAACTGTATTGAATGAACAAAGACATATTAATATATATATGTACATCATAGAAATATAATGTATGTTAAACCAATTTGAGAAAAATTATTGTCCAAAACAAATAGTTTATCTTTAAATTATTTAAGTTTTTCATAAGAAATATTATCTAGGATATTTGTGAATCGGAAACGATATTTTGTGGCTGTACATCTAAGTAATTGAATAAACTCATAATATTATTGAAACACCCTCCTCCAATAAAATTTTCAAACTGGGACCAATTTAACTAGGTAATTATATTCGGGGCTTCATAAAAACAAAAAATCATAACGCCTAACTGGCCTTAAATTGTATTGTTTAATTACATCAATACTAACATTTCTTGTTAGCAAACTAGATAATCTGACGATATTTAAGTGTTTTGGTCTATAAATATTTTCAGTCATTATGTTAAGCTATAGAAAAACATATTATTATATCAAAGTTTAGATTAAATATAAGCTACATCTCTAAATTGAAATATATACTATTAATTAAATAGACCAATATGTGGGCATTCAGCCTGTTTCGCAATCTCAGGTTATTTTGTTAGTGCCACTGGGGTGCAGTGGTAATATAAAGTATTAGCAGTGAAATTATCTTAAATAAAATTGTGCTTAGAAATATTATAAATAAAACATATAAACACTCCTATTCTGTTGAAAGTATTAATGAATTATGTTTTCCGTAAAATATTATTAACAATTTGGAATTATTTATCAAGCACCATGTATTAAAACATGTTCTGGCTACACGCACGTGCACTAATGATGCTAGTGATTAGGGGTGAGAAAGGTTAAATTTAGAGGAAGTGTGTCCTCATTCTCGTGGAAGTAGATTGGATATTTTTTTTGAAAACCCCCTCAGTACATCCAACCAGTATTCAAACCTCAATCTGACTGTCATCTGCAGTAAATTATTTTGCAAGAGTGATTTATTAGACCATGTGGCCACCCAAACAGGTTTCGTAACATTAGTAATTAAATAAACCATTCGTTTTTCAACATATCTTATTGCTGATCGTATCTATGATCATATCTCGGAATATTTTTGTGAGTATTCTTCTGTCATGTCTGAAACACACATCTACTTGAATAGTTTGGTTCATGATCCTACCATTGTGTCTACAGACACCGTGAATGCTAGCTAAGATGCTTGAAACATCCACGAAACATCTTAGAGCAGCAGTCATTTACTTTATTAAAAACATATCAGTACTAAATAGTTTATTCTTGAGAAGAAAACTGTTATTCAACTAATCTTTAGTAAATGTACGCAAGCATAAATAAGACAAAAACATTTTCCTTGACAAAACTAAGTCACCTCTTGCAAGCAGAATGAAGATGAAATTGATATATTTTATGGTTAAATAAAAAAAGATCTATGAAAATCTTCACAAGGAATTAACTAAATAATTATCCCGATTCAGTGGCCACATGGTTTAAGGTGCTACCCTCTTACAATAGACTAGACCACCGAAGATGTGTAGATCAGTGTTTGTGCCCAGTCAAGTGTACTGAGGTATTTCTAATTGGTTCTCCACTCTCACTCAGAGAAGATAAGGATACATATCCTCTAAATTCAACCTACTCATCCTTTACACATTAGTGAACTTAGTACATAAGCGTATAACCTAAATGAGGAGTAAGACGTTTTGCTAAAAAAATAATTCAAACTCTATTCAAGTCCCTCTGTATAGACGTGTGATAACAGCCTTTTATTTTTAATGGAGCTATATATTATATAGCTCCATTAAAAATAAAAAGCTGTGATCACACGTTTATCTTTAGAGTTTGGCATAAAAATTCTTTAAAAGAGTCACGGTTCGTTGAAAATAAATTAAATTATTAACAGTGCTAAGTTAAGTGTGGGCCCCAGAGCCAAGTATTCAGTCTTACATGTTACTTTCTCTCAACCTCTCGAGAAGAGAACTATTAGGATCGGCAAAAATATCAAACTAAAGTTCTAGGTCAATATCGATGAAACTGAGAAAGTGGTTTTCACGAAGCCATCTGTATTCCAGATTAGAGCAGAAACCACTCTATGGATAGGGCTAAAACTTGGTGTCAAGGGTTTTCATAAGGTTTTCTAGATGGGTTTTAAAATTATATATATCAAATCCTAAAATTAAGGGTAATTTGCTGAATGGCAAAATTAGAAAAAAAACTATTTTCTAGAAATCAAATATAGCCAATTTTATTAAATGTTGTATCTAGGCACTATTTTATTTTACAAACAAACATACAAATTTAATTTATCATGAAAATGAGCTTGAGATTACTTTACAATAGCAGAAATTTACAATTGTTACCATCTCTGAAACTATTTGAAATATTAAATAGCTTATCAGTGTAAAGTGGTAGCATTTTTAAAAATATAATTATTTTAATATTTTTTTAAAATAATAATTTCAAAAATATGAGCAAACATATATTTTAATAAGGAGCACTTTACAATCTAAAAGTGATTGTTTTGCTTTTGGCGGACAGAGATAATGTTTCTGTAACGTTGTATATTATTTAATTTATACTATTTGGTGTAATTTTCAGGAAACTATGTTTATTATCCAATTTTACAAATCCTACTATATTTTAGTATATTTAGTATATTTTAAGATGAAAAAGAGGTAGAATCAGTATGATGAACCGTACCATTTATTCATTTTCAAAATGACCCACTTTGGGTGCCACATGTTCGAATACATCAATCTCGAAATAGACTGGACTCTTGATGGAAGGGAGGTTAGGGTTTATATCCCTGTAGTGTCAATTGAGAAGGATTTTCATAAATGGTTTCCATCCCTTCCTCTACAAAAGTTCGGTTACCTTTCTTCTGAGTTATACCTCCTCTACCCCTAACAGATATATGCCCCTAAGGGAAGTAAGACACGGTCAAATAAAAACAAATTAAAATATGAAATAATATGTTTGTTTTTTTCTACACTCATATCAAATATTCCGAAATCAATGAAGGTAATAATTCTCTTGTTTCTATGAAAATAATCAAGTCGTGGGACGTATAGCCCACCCTCGTATTCCAAGATATTCTCTTAAATAGAGCTGAAGATTAAATAACAAGCCACATTTTCAACCATCAAATAAATGAGCACTCATTAGAATGTTTGTAAACTACTGTTGAAAATATTAGAGTACTCGTGAAACAAATTCATATTAAATTGTATTGTGTAAAGTGATATAGGTGCGGGCAAGTTAGGCAGCTTTTCATTAATTTAATATATTCATTCTGTCTCTTTATCATTGTGTTTCATGTTTAAATATAGAACATAGTTGAGACAATCACAACTACCTTAAGTAAATAATATATGTGTTCACACGTTTATCTGTTTGAATATATTTTAAATAGTGTATTATATCACTTATTTTGGCTGATACCAAAACTATGTTATAGATGTTATGCATTGTTTTGTTAAGATATGTATGATTATGTTATGATTTTTTGTATGTTTTTTACACAAATTTATGTAAGTTGAAAAATATATTCCTAAGATTCCTCTATTTTAGTCAAAGATTAATCTTAATTCGGTTGTAATGAATTAATTATTAATTAAAATTATCAATAGGAGAATAGCACAATTATTTATCCTTACGTATAAAATTTAATATGTTATTTCCGAAAAAAAAAATTCTAAGGTAAGTATCACTTTTTATTGTTTACGTAATCGTTTCAAATATTATTGACGTAGTTTTGAGATGAAAGTTAGTGAGGTTGGATTAAGTATGGAGATGTTTTTAGATATAAAAACATAGTATGTTGTCAACCCCGTAAGGGGATGGCGTGATTATGTAAGTATGTATTTATGTATGCATGNTATGTATGTATGTATCTATGTATGTATGTATGTATGTATGTATGTATGTATGTATGTATGTATGTATGTATGTATGTATGTATGTATGTATGTATGTATGTGAGTAATGATGTATGTATGTATGTATGTTTACATATATGTTTAAATGTATGTATGTATGTATATATGTATGTTTATATGTAAGTATATATGTATGTATGTGTGTATGTATGTATGTATGTGTGTATGTACGTATGTGTATATGTATGTATGTGTATATGTATGTATGTGTATATGTATGTATGTATGTATGTATGTATTTAGTATATATGTATGTATGTATGTATATAAGTATGTATGTATGTATGAATGTATGTATGTATGTATTTATATATGTATATATGTATGTATGTATGTATGTGTGTATGTATGTATATAAGTATGTATGTATGTATGTATGTATGTGTGTATCTATGTATGTATATATGTATGTATGTATGTATATATGTATACATGTATATATGTATATATGTATGCATGCATGTATGTTATTATGTATATATGTTTTTATATATGAATAGATGTATGTGTGTATGTATGTATGTATGCATGTGTGTATGTATGTATATATGCATGTATGTATATATGTATGTATGTATAGTTAAAATAATTCTACTAACTCTAACTAATAATAATAAATAACAACTATACACAATATTGGTTTTAAGAAATAAATTCAAGTACATGGAGAACAATGGGTATAATCATTAATAAATGCTAATAAATGACAATCTTATTATTTGATTGAACTTATCAGTGATAAATGGTCCTATTCATATTCTTAGGTATTGATTGCCATTCATTTAAATTTACATAATATATATTTTAAGGACCATTGACTAGAATCTATGCTCGTTTAAATCTGACATATACTAATGAAAATAGTGCACTATTATTGGTTGAAACCCGGCTATTTGATATGGTTAGGGAAAACGCTAGCACAATCCCGGTAGTAAACAGCGATATCAGTTGCTAAATCTTTGGAACAGGTTTACTGACAAACAACGAATATCAATATTCAAGGTTCCCTAAGATTAATTTCATCATAAAAATACTTTCGAAAGACTTGTGATGATTTGTAAATTAATTTTTCTTAAAGTTAGCTGTTTGTACTTTTCAGTCAATTTTATACAGACGACCTTGAAGCGTTGTCCTGTACCCGTAATTAATGACAAGCTTAGGAGCCAGAACGGAAGCTAAATATTTCAAGGCCATTTGCATATAAAATTTAATAAAATGGGAATAATAGGGTAAGCAATTTATTAATTGAAGAGACGGAAGTTGATTAGAATTGATTGGAAATAGTTAATTCTCCTAATTTTTAGGAATATATGAATGTTAGGCTAAATATCGCAAAACTCCAACTAATCTATATTATGTTTATTTAAGTGTGCTGCTGTTTAGTGCACAAAATAAAACAAAAATGCTTAGATTGTTCCAATTTTCTTTCAATTGAAAGAGAGGTTGACATATATATATTTCTCCAGGTGCCAACATGTATTAGAGTAATTTATATATAGTTGATCTAAAATACCCGAAAAGTGTTTTCATCGTGTACACTTGGCTTAAAACGACCATCTGGTGAAGTATGAAAACAAATTTTTAAATGACACCTGTAAAGAAAGTGTTTTTATTAATTATCCATCTAGAAATTGAAGGATTGTAATTTAAATATTGGAAATTCGTTTGTGCTTTGCTTAAAATTTATAAAAGGTGATAAAACTTTTAGATTTTTCGAGAACTAGATAATTAGAATAAAATAGAATCAATTTTTGAAGATTCTAAGATTGTTTCTAAGAAATCTAGGTTAATTAATTAAAATAAATATTTTTCATAGTATGAAACAATTCTATCAGGTATTACATTTTCAATTACTTTAAATAAATGAATGCTTTCATAGAGCTCACATAAATAAAAACCTTTATATGTTATAACGATTTTGAAATCTACTAGCAACAAGAACAATAAATAAATAAATACATCCTTGAAGTAAAATTGACTAAAAACACAATATTTCATTTATTTAGTGTTTAGTTCTTCTGAAATATCAGCCATAACGCTGGGTATACATGTGCGAAGAGTGAGGCTAGCTGGATATCCATTTTTCCAGGGCCTATCATAACGCAATGCGTAAAAGTAAACTAAAAGAGTACATGCGCATAAAGGAGGGATATTTATTATTATTAATTCTGTACTCCTCTCTTCCTGCCAAGTAAATGGTTTGGTAGCGATACGGTCTAGTAGAAAAATTTAATTTAATTTAATTTTAGCACCGCGTCTTACTACCCGTTCGGGTTATACGCTTAAGTACTAATTACACTAATGGATTAGGAATTGGGAAGGTTGAATTTAGAGGAAGTGAACCCGCATTTGCGTGGAGGGAGAGTGGAAAACCATTTAGGAAAAACCACCTTCAGTTCACCCGACTGAGATTCGAACCTCGATCTCCCCGTCCTCGGTGGTCTGACTCAACACGACTGGCGCGTTAGCCAACTACGCCACCGAGGCGGGTTAGTAGAAAAATAACAACTCTACTCTTCTAAGCTAATATAGGAATTAAATAATTTCTTAAAACTTTCCGTTTTTAGCTTATAATAAAATTTGTTCGAGGAAAGATAAGTCTAGGGCCCCCTTTCAACAATTCTAGTCTCCTAGTTGTACAAATATACCTAGAAAGTCGTTTAAAATGAGCTAATGTTACATTTACACATTCATTTTTCTATCAACAAGGCTCAAAATATAGGAAGAAAGAGCCTTCCTGGAATATTTCAACTTCAGTTTAGCATGAGTCATATTTTTTAAATATAAAGCATCGCTGCTTAAATACTGTAGTGTTAGGGCTGAACGCCTATACGGCAATTTATCGTCTGCTTCATCTCTTCAAACCAAGAGCTGTGTGGGAATTAATTTGTAAATTGTATATTTTTGTAATTGGACATGTCCGTAACTTAATAAACATTCTTTACTTATTTACAATATGATGTTCTAGTTCCTAATGCCATACAGTAATGAATTAAATCATATTGTTTTTTAATGTATGTAGTTTTAAAAACACTGGAACATTATGCTATTTTAATATAATATATTACTCGGATGATCAAAGCCCTATGATCTTTAATCCTTAGAGCTCAACATATATTCTCTGATGTTTTGTTGGGTATTATTAGGGAATATGTGTCGTCCTTTAATAATAGATCCCATTCACTCTGGCCAATGTATGCAGCCTTTTAGGAAGCACTGTCCCACAATCACTGTAAAATACCTTTAAAGTATATATATATATATATGCTTATCATGAAGATGCAGTGGGATGGAATAATTTTACACTACACGATAAGGTCTCAAATTATTAGAGATGTTTGAAACAAACTCTGGAAATTGTAGAGAGTAAAGAGGTTCTTAGATCAGGTCCGCCCCAGTTAGTTTATTAAACATCCCTCTATTATTTACCATGAGAAGTTATAAAATAGCCCAAAGTTTAACTGAAAGATTAAATAAGATGAACTATCAGTTGTATACACTAATAATTACACATAGTATTAACGATCCAATATACATTTGAAAATAATTTTTAAATGTGTCTAATTTTAAGAACATTGCGTCAAACATATAATAAATTTAATAACATACTTACATATTTAAATACTTCGTATTTTCTATAACCCATTTTTTGACTTATTGTTTTCCACGTTTATTATAAAAACATAAAATCCAAAGATATTATAGTTATCTTGACCTGGTATGAGAGTATCTATCAATAATGTAGCTTAAATAAAAACTTAATCCCATCCTTTAAAGTTCAAACCAAACAAAATTTACTTGAGAGAATATGTATATCATCATTAGCATAATTTCAAATTTATAATTCCATAACACTTTAGTTACCTAATCCTTTATTTTTACAGTATTACATATTAGTAAGTATACATATATATTTTAGGGACTATATACAGTATGTATATTAATAAAGTTATAGATTATACAGGTCTTGAAAGTTGATGACGATCAAAATTCTAGATCACCATTTAACCCTGTCGTGAGAAACCAACATTCAAACCCTTGATTATCTTCAGAACATTTAATCACCAACCAACCCTGTCGTGAGAAAACAACATCCAAACCCTTGATGACCATCAGAACTTTGGATCGCCATCCAACCCTGTCGTGAGAAACCCAAATCCAAACCCTTGATGACCACTGGAAATTTAGATCTCCATCCAAACCTGTCGTGAGAAACCTATACCCAATCCCTTCTGCCCCAAAACCTCCTTCAAATAAATGTCCTCACTAACCTCAAATAGACCTAGATATCAAGGGATCTTGTTTCTTCAGTTTTCCCAACTAAAACTTTGCGTACATGTCTGTCATCACTCATCACCCATACACACCACATTACATATCAAATCAACCTTGACCATTTTCTGTACGTTTAGTAAAATACTAAGGTACATTAAGGTTTTTGAGAAATTTTTATTTTTTTATGAGTAGCATAAACGATAAGGAGACAGGACAGATAGAATTTTGGTATCTCTCTTTGTTTGTTTTTGTCAGTAAACTCAAAATCTACTCATCGGATCGAAACGGGGATCTTTCTGGTGTGATAATTATTTTTGCAGGAACAAGATAAGTTATGTACCAACACACTATCTAATTAGCAATTAAAGCTGTGTCAAATACACCAGTTGTGCGAAGTAAACATACGCTGCGGCTGGTTGATATGGGCTAAAAAGATAGCACTTGATTCGATCATTTATAGAGAGTGAGCGCGGGAGGGGAGTGGGGTTGGTTATTATTTGTTAATCAATTTTCGTACGCACATAAAGCACTATTCTGATCTAACATGGCTTCAATCTTTTCTAGCATCCGAATTTGTCGGTTAAGTTGCATTTGTTATCATTGTCACTCTGAATAACATTTATGTCTACTTTTAATACTAAGCCTACATCATTTTTTATTATTAATTTTAGAGCGCCCATAGGGAATTTATTCTTTCAATCTACCTCATATTTGTTTCTTAGATAGTAAGTTTAAATTATTTATTTTGGTATTTATTGAAACAAATCACCCAGTATGATAACAATGCAAAAGTATTTACAATTCCCTTTGGTTTCTTACAAGAGTTGACATTAATATGTGGCGTTGTCGAAATAACCTTTTACTTTTCTCATACGTGTTTGAAATAGTGTTTTTGGTAATTATGATGATTCTCAGGAAAAAAATAAAGCTACCCGACCTGGAGCCGTGAGAAAGGACTAGTAGAAAATGCATAGCCATGTATCATTTTTAATTTCATATGTATATAATAGTAAAAATGCTCCTCCCTTGACATTATCACTGAAATAATTCTGATCATATTGCTGCAGTATATACAATAAACTGCATTGCCAATAGCTATTATAACCATATTATTACGAACATGTGGAACTAATTTTAACTATGTTTTTTCCATATGTAATTATAATAGCTATTCTTCTCTTTAACTGCCCTTTTGACCTTTATTTGCTATTGGCAACTAGGTAGGGCTTTTTCACATAGTGACAGACTGACAGCTTTGTATCGACTATGATGTCCTTAAACAGTAAACAATATTCCTGCTCTGTTTGATTAGGTCATGATTCTCTATTCGGTTGTAAAATGATTCTCCTAGGTATAAACTTTTCTGAACATAATTTTTAAAGATTAAATATTGTCTATACGTGCTTTGATAGAGTTTTATGTGAAATACCAACCATTTCCCATTTTCAATTTTCCAAGATACCACTGTCTGACATAAGGATATTAGGGAACTAATCTCGGGGAGGAACATGGTGGATATTAATGTGCTCTATTCTGGACCCAGAGATATAATTTTATTATTTTTATGAGTGTACTAAGTACCCGACCGAGATTCAAACCTTAATCTCCCTGTAATCGTCAGTCTAGTCTAACACGAGAGTAGTTCGTCAGACCATGAGGCCACTTAAGTGGTTGTAGAAACTATTGCTAGAATCAATGTTAATGGCTGTGATAGGTGGTATGTTATAATTATAATGGATATTATGGTTAGTTTTAGTTGCCTTTACAAACATAGGTAGATATCACCCTTGTTGAAAATTTTAGAGTAAATGTGATTGGGGCTATCAGGGTGGATTTAGAAAATTTCTAGTATCCCTCTTCTTGAAAAGTAAATAAGGTTAGACGCATATGTCATAGATACGCTTATGAGCTAGGCATGAGGAAGATTAAATATAGAGGAATTTTACCTGCATTTGACTGAAGAGATAGTTTAAAACTATTTAGGAAAAACTACCCTTACTACACCTAACCAGGATTTGAGCCCTGATCTTTATGTCGTTGGCAATCAATTTTATTGTGAGAGTGATGCCTTGGACCATATGGCCACCATAGTAGATAGCATGTGTGTTAAATTGAATTGTATTGTGGAATAGTAACCTGTACCAAGATGCGGTTCTAGCTCTAGCCTGTAATAATTGGACTGAAATTTCTGTTCTTTTCTTGCCCTCAAGAACATATAATATAAGTTCTGTATGCAAGCTTGCTCACATTACAGACGAAAGGTAGGATGAAATCACTCATCTCAATGATACATGGGTGTGGTATGCGATGATTAACCAACCAATGTGCTTGCTCCAAACGAGACCTTAATCAAAGGGGTTGGGGGGN
This sequence comes from Timema bartmani, assembly GCA_902151455.1. Taxonomy (NCBI): domain Eukaryota; kingdom Metazoa; phylum Arthropoda; class Insecta; order Phasmatodea; family Timematidae; genus Timema; species Timema bartmani. The sequence continues at coordinate 177,335 of CABFWB010000714.1, read as the reverse complement.
GGGGGGGGGGAGAACATGATAGCTTTCGTTTTATGAAAAAATGTGTTTGCAATTATTTATGGTAGTTTACCTCTTGAATTAGAAGTGTTTTATAGTCATTCAAGGCTCTTAGAATAGCTAATATGGACGAAAAGTTTGTTTTTTAAAGCAAGATATACGGATTTTATAGACGTTTAAATATTGAGCTCATCCCATATAAATAAATGAGGGCTATCATATTTTTGCCCTGACCTCACACTGATTGCTGTGTCACCTGCAAGTACATCATCCTAGATAGGGCTCTTTTTCAATGTTTGTTTTTTGCAGCATCAACATTGTAAGACGTGTAGAATTACAAGCAAATCCTGCGCTATAGATAACAAATTTCTCTTAGTAACCTGACACGCTGCCACTGAAGCTGTGCTAACCTCACAGAAAAGCTTCTAGGTAGTAACGTCCCGTAAGATCCCTAAGAATGGAATAACTACTTCTTGTATCACCTTTTCATTCTTTTATATAGAGACCTGACAATCCACCCTTGAAAATCAAACCATGCAGATGAGGTTCCGAACCCTTGTTTGATCCAAAATACAAATAGTTCAGTTGTATTCCCCAAATAGGTTACTTATTGTCACCTCAAATGCATCATGCCACAATTTACAAGATCCTATTTGATTAAACAGCTCATGTATTTAATCTTTTCCACAAATCTTTCCAATCTCAGTTTCTTAGCACCATCCTTTGAAATATACGATTTTAGTGAGAGTGAATAAAGTAACGTTTAACCATTTCTATGTAATATTTCCTACAATTTTACATCCAATTTTTACAACAATGTCTGAGATTTTTGATAAGACAGGATTATTTATGTTTCTATCTTTTTCATGTAATGTTTTAAATAAACATTTATCATACCTCTTATTCTGTGTTAAAATCTTACACATAATTTTACAGCAAACTAAACATCTTATAATAGCCTTAAAGCTGTTGTCACTATGACAGGATTTTAGAGATCTTTCAACCATTCTTTTTACTGCTTTGAAGGGAGCTAGCTTGATTTAAAGCAATCTTGTGATGAAAGTGTTCCCTTGCCGGGGTAGAAAACTGCTGTTGTAGCTAGCTTTCTACGTTTGGAGGTGCTACATCACAACAACCAAGAAAATTGGTACGTGCAAAGAGGGACACCCCTCACTCTCTACTTCTTGTCTCAAAAACTTCTCTATCTTCCCTAGATGTCTTAATTGATCACCCTTATTACTTGAATATGAAGTGTGGATCTATCCCATACTTTAATAACACCATCTGGTAATGCTGACTCACAAGTTGGTAAGAACATTGTCAGCGCTTACAACTTATGAATTCACAGCCATCCCTTGTGATCCTAACTTGTCAAATAGGTTGTGTGAACTATCGTAATTTAAAAGGCAGTTTATTTAAATACTAGCTGCAACAGATCTCGTATATAGATTTAAATGATAGGCCTATCCCTCGCAAACCCAGCCATTAATTGCTTTATAGTCTTCTTATAATTGGCTACAGATGGCGGAAAATACTCCACTAGTTCTTGGGCTCATGGCTTAAGGGTGTTGGCCTATGACATCTATCAAAATATACTCTCCTCCTTCATGTCTTGATCTTCATTGATTTTTTTAATACGCTTAGAGATCACTTTAATTTTGGACATCTCCGTAGAATCGTTTCAATTCTAACTTATGTAACCCGAATTATTTTTGGACCTAGGATGAATTGAATTAGTTCTAGCTACAATGTCTGCCATACCATTATCACCAACATCACTAAGAAAGTTTTCATACCCACTTTTAAAGGTCAGCCACCTTTCATGATGTTCTTCTGTAGTTTCATTATCCTTATTGTCGTCATCAACCTTTCATTATGATAACCTTCATATTTCCTGTATTTTATCATCAAGACTCAATACTCGTTCAGCTTTGTTCCCCACTATCTTGAAGCCCAATAAAATAGATTCTATTGACGGTTGTTCGGCATGCACTCTTTATCAAAATTTTTAATTAAAACACGTAAACAATCGGTAATTTTGTGAGACCTCCCAAAAATATCACAGCTTCATCCATATTTACGGGAAACAAAGTCCTCTTACTGTCACCAGATATTGAAAAAACACTAGACTTTTAACTTCAATAACACTATCTTACTATTGACATTGTTTAAAAGAATATACAGAGTTATTTGAATAATGCTAAACAAAGACTTGTTTTTTCAGTACAATGATATTAGATAAGTTAGTCTTCACGATTAAATTCGGTTGAGAATATAAAGCTTTAAAATTTAAGGATGTTCAAGAAGAGATAATATAAAAAATATAATATAAGTTGTGTGTGGGATGCCTTAAAACTGGCTGGGATTGGTCAGTTTTGTCAGGTTACCACACTCCCCTCGCTCTCTGATTGGCTGTTGGTTTTTCCCTCCCCTCCCCTAAGAACCCCTCCCCTGACCTTTGAGACCCTCACCAAGCTCTGCCTCCATTTCCAGTGTTTCAAACATGTTGATTCTTGTTCCAAACATGTGGGTTCTTGTTCAAACATGTTGGTTCTTGTCCATAATTGTTTATTTCTATCCCCATTGGTTTTTATGTGTGCTCAATGGTTTTTTATATTGGTTTTTATGCGTGCTTATAGAATTTATGTTTGGGTAGAAATGGGATGGGCGTTGGAGTTTATTTATTATTTATTTATTAGTGTGGGAGTTTATTGGCGTGCACGGCGTCGGGCGAGATAACACGCAGCACGAACCTCTCCTGATGTAAGCTTAGCATAGAATGTGACCAGCTGGAAGCTGTTTGTCGGCCTTTCACTGCCCGAAACAAGCAGCACGAAACTCTCCTTATGACTATTTGGGGTAGAGTGTGATAAATGGTTCTCCTGCCTGGAAACCCCTTTCAATTACCCTCACTCCCCCCTCCTTCAAGGCATGTGTCGCAACCCATTATGTGCTAATGGGTTTTCCCTGTATCACAACCCCTATGTGGTAATGGGTTTGCCCAGTGACGTCATCGCAACCCGGTGCCAGTTTGGTGGATCGACAAGACAAAAATACATCATAACACTGAATGATATCGTAATCCCCCACCCCCTTCCCCATCGGTGTCACAACCTATCCACCTTCCCTATATGGTAATAGGTTTTCCCGGTGACGTCAGCGCAACCCGGTGCCAGTTTGGCGGCTCGACAAGACAAGTCAAGGCAAGAATAGATCACGACCTTAAATAATGTCGTAACCCCCTCCTCCGTTCCCCCATCTATGTGGTAGTGGGTTTTCCTGCAAGAGAGCATTTTGAAACGACTCTTGCTCCTCAGTCTCAAAATTGCTCAAGGAGTTGTTAGGCCATATGATCTTAACGTTAATAATAATATATCGTTTTGCCCATAGTTCAAGAGTTTTATTTTGCACAACTTAAACTAACGTAGAGAAGTAAAGCATGGGATGGCTTGCTTGCACATCCCCAGCAAGTGGTGGTACGAGTGTGGAGCGTGTCCCAGTGACTGACAAGTTGGCCACCACAAAGCCCGGCACCGCTCTAGCGGTGGGATAGGAACCTACTCTACAGTGCTGCGCCAGACAACTGTGCGCCCGATAGAAAAGGGTGGGGGAGAATTCAATACGTCACTGGCACAATTAACACATCTTTGATTATTGGGCCTTGAGGTGCTCATTCAGTGGCCTCCATCCCCACCGCAAAAGTCTGCTAAAATTGGTTGTATGGTATCGTCCTTCGACTTGCGTGGATGTAGGTATCAGCCATGGGGATGATTAAGAAAATATTGTGGAGGGAGAAATACCTACAGTTTACATGGCGAGGATTCAATTTCCCCCTCTAGAATTAGATGAGCCGGACATTTATATGGCTTGCACACAGGAGTTCAAACATTTATATCTTTAGCACCGCTAATGTTTGCTAGAATGGTCGTACTTCCTGCACCCACCATTTTGCTGGTTGACCAGATTTTTCTAGACCAGGTAGAACGTTTACCCACATTTGCTTCAAACGTTAATCACTCTGTTACCCGCCGTCTATTGACACCATAGACGATGCAACCATCGATGCAAGTATACAAATTTAGAGCGCGTGCACACCGGGATTCAAACCTCGATATCTTTAGCACGTATAATTTCTGTTAAAACGGTCGTACTGCCTGCACCCCCACCATTTTGCTGGTTGACCAGATTTTTCAATACCAATTAGGATGTGTAGCCGCATTTTCTTCAATCGCCGGTCAATCTGTCACCGGCCGTCTAGTGACGCCTTAGACCACACGACCATCGATGCAAATATAAAAAAATTATTATTATGAAATGCATTGTGTCGGTAGATTGCTACCTAAGGACATAGTTTTTTTTACCATGATGGGGTTCATATATGGTCGGCTAAATTGATGGTTTTTTCCAAATGGTTTCATTATCTACCTTCACGTAAATGAGGGCACAATTACCTTTTAAATTATTCGTAACTATCAATCCCACATGGCATTGCCCGTGACCAACTGTGGTAAGAATAACCTAAATAAAAATTTTAAAATCCGGCTTCGAGATGCATTCAGACCCCCTCCCATACACCTATGTTAAAAATTTCAGATTTATGCCTGTCGTAGATTTTGCTGAGCATCGCAAACACACAGACAAATACATTCTTTTATAATTAAAGATTCCTGTTCCATTAATATAAATATGCATTACCCCAGACGGGTGGTCCAGCCTGCAAGATAGAGAACATATGTATGCAAGAATAATCTCAGTTTTGAGATTTATTCCCACTGCACCAAAACGACAATTACTCCAAAGTTTTACCTGGCATTCTTACTCTTCCCATGATTGTACTTTTTTTCTTTATCTGGTCTAACGCACTTCTTCGTCCCAACCGGCATCTTGGTGAGCAAGATTTGGAGGTGTTTGATGCCATTGATGTTTGTGACGAATAAAGTTGGAGAGCTTTGCGTAGGACCCCTCATAAATGCCGCATTTAAATGACATAATGGCAGCTGGAAATGCTGGGAGAAAAAAGACGGTTGCTCAAGCGGCAACAACAATCTCGATCCGAACCCCCACTTAACGAAGACTTCTAAATAATAGGTAATAGAACAGAACTGTACAGAATTTTCGTGGAAGTAGAATGGAAATTCACACTGTATAAAGCCTCAGGCCCCGCAATGCATAACAGCTAGTATGTTTATGACGGTAGGTAAACATAACAGGGGCTCTAAACCCAATATTAGCTCCATGTAATGATGTTTTACCGAGAGATCGGTGCTTCCCAGTCTCTCTCTCTCTTCCTCACCCTTACCCCCTTGGAATAATTTTCAAAAATAAAAGTAGCTATGTTGCTACCGAACTTATTTCAAATATAATCATTTGAGCTGGAGACCCATAACTGACTAAAGAAGGTGGCCGCAAGTGGACCAGGATTCGAGCCCTCCACAGTTTAGTATATTGCAAGATTGCTGTCCTAGACCTAGGGGTAGTTTTTTCACCCTCCCTCTACGCAAATTCGGGTTTAACCTTGCCAATTCCTAATCCGTTAGCGTAATTAGTACTTTAGCGTATAACCCGAACGGTTAGTAAAACTCGGTGCTACAAAAGAGTAATAGATAGCAAACTCATGCTAATCTGCACAGCCGTGGCTTAGGAGAGTGTGTCGCTGGTTTAGTGCCACAGGGGCTCAAGGGACTTCTACACTGATCGACATCCTCCCTCCCCTCATCCTACAACCCACGCGGTTATGTCGCGTGAGGGAAGCTATTAAGTATTTAATTTAGGTTGATACCCGCGGTCATTAAGGGAGCCTAGTTTGAGACTATACCTGCATTTGGAAGGTTTTGTTTTGACTATTTTCTTTATGTTTTTAGCATCTCTTAGCTATATATATTTTATACTTGGATGATAGTGGGCTACAACTCGTCAGACTAACACTAAGGAGAATAAGTGTAGTAAAGTCCGAACTGGTAGTAAAAACGCCGTGGGAAAACAAGTATTTTAGAGTCCATTTTTATACAAAGGGAATTTAATAAAATACAAACTTTTTCAGCCAACATTTATAAAACAACACTACAGTATCGGTGATATTTTGTAGGTATTGATAGTATATAAAAATAGGTTGCTGCAGATCACTTGTCTTGACGTATGAATACGTTAAATTAGACCTAGTGACTTTTCTAGTTAGGATAAGGTTCAAATCTCGTTGGGGTGCAGTGGAAATAAATCTCTATGTTGAGATTATTCTTGCATATATATGTTTTCTCTCTTACAGGTAGGCCACCCATTGGGCTATCCACATATTTATATTAATGGAACAGGAATATATAATAATAAAAGGAAGTGTTTGTCTGTGTGTGTGCGATGCTCAGCCAAATATACGGGACGCAGAGATCTGACATTTTTTACATAGGTGTACGGGAGGGCGTCTGAATGCACCTCGAAGTCAGATTTTTAAATTTTTAACTAGGCTATTCTTAACAAAATACCATAGTGTGCTACGGGCAATTCCGTGTGGGATTGCTATTTATGAATAATTTAAAAGGTAAGTGTGCCCTCATTTGCGTGAAGGTGGATAATGAGAACATTTGGAAAAAAACTCATCAATTTATCCGACCATATTTGAACTCCATCATGGGTAAAAAAAACTATGTCCTTAGGTAGCAATCTACCGACACAATGCATTTCATAATAATAAATTTTGTATACTTGCATTGATGGTCGCATGATCTAAGGCGTCACTAAATGGTCAAAGACAGAATGATCGACGTTTGAAGCAAATGTGGGTACACATTCTACCTGGTAAAAGAAAAATTTTGTCGACCAGCAAAATGGTGGGGTTGCAGGAAGTACGACCGTGCTAAAGATATCGAGTTTCGAATCCCGGTGTGCATGCCGTCTAAATTTGTATACTTGCATCGATTATCGCATGGTATATGGTGTCACTAAATTGCCGGTGACAGTGATCGACGTTTGAAACAAATGTGAGTATACATTCTACCTGGTCTAAAAAATATGGTTGACCAGTAAAATTGGGGAGTGCAGGAAGTACGACCGTTCTAACAGACATTAGTGTTGCTAAAGATATCGAAAATCTAAATGTCAGAATCATCTAATTCTTGATGGGGGAAATCGAGTCACCACCATATAAACTGTAGGTATTTCTCCCTCCGAAACATTTTCTTAATCATCCTCATGGCTATTACCTAAATCCGCGCATTTTGACAGACGTTACCATACAACATATTTTAGTAGACTTTTGTGGTTGCTATAGGCCCGTAAATGATTATTGCGAGCCCCCATTATTAGAACTGTGTTAATGCTCTCTTGTTGCAGAAAAAACCTATTATCACATATATAGGGGAAGGGGGTGGGAGATTACGACATCATTCATGGTCGTGATCTCTTCTTGTCTCGACTCGTCTTGTCGAGCCGCCAAACTAGCACCGGGTTTCAATGACGTCACCAGGAAAACCCATTACCACATAGGGGGTTGCAACATGGAGAAAACCCATTAACACATAGGGGATTACGACACATGCCTTGAAGGAGGGGGGAGTGAGGGGAAGTGAAAGTGATCTGATTTAAATTTAATTGAGAGAGAATGTTAGTTATTTTAATGTGTGCTTAAGTATACATGGTGAGATCCTACCTTCTGCTGAAGATCTAATGACAGTGACCCAAGTAGGCCTAACTTGGGTTGTGATGATGAACTTGAAGATTCACATATCTTTATTTGGTGTTAACTTCACAAACACACATAATTATCTCCGAGTAAGATGGGTTATTTTTATTAAAATAAGTTATTCTAAATAGTAGTGACGAGAGTTGTGATCCGCGGGGTGACGCACGTCAACCTTTTAGAGAATCACTTTGCGGACTAAAAAGAACACGTTGTAAATTCACAAGAGAGCAAAATGTACCACCCTTACAGAAATAATGTACTGAAAAGGGGCGCTAAACAGAAAAATATGATAATTATATGATTAATAATGAATTAATATAAGAAATATTTAATTAAGTAAACAATAATGAAATTTATATTAAAATAATAAAATATAAAGAAATAAAGACTAAACAGGGTCTCAAGGCAGGGGAACCATTTATCACACTCAACCCCAAACGATCGTCAGGAGTGGTTCGTGCTGCTTGTTCCGGGAAGTTAAAGGCCGACAAACAGCTGCCAGCTGGTCGCATTCTACGCTACGCTGCCATCAGGAGAGGTTCGTGCTGCGTGCTCCCACGCCTGGCGCCGTGTACGCCAATAAACACCCACATAAATAAAAAAATAAAAATAAGCTCCAACGCCCGTCCCAGTGCCACCCAAACATAAAGACAATAAGCATGCAAATAAACCAATATAAAAAACTATTTAGCACACATAAAAAACCAACGGGGATAGAAACAAACAAGTTTGGAAAGAACCAACATGTTTGGAACAAGAACAACATGTTTGGAACACTGGAAACGGGAACGGAGCCGAAGGGGTGGAGGTTAGAGGGTGGGGAAGGGGGGAAGGAGAGGAGGGAAACCAAAGCCAATCTGAGAGCGGGGCGGGGCGTGGTCACGTGACCAAAACCGATCAACTCCAGCCTGTTTTAAGGCATCCCACACACTACTAATATATTATGTTGAACTATTGTCCTATTACACATATCCTCGATTCCAAATTCTGGATCTCAGACACATATATTTACGAATTTGTGTAACTGGTCTTTATAAAGATCACGTAGGGAAGGGTAGTAAAAGAAGATGTATGTGTGATCATGGGAGCTTGTTTAACACTAGAAGCTTGAACCCAGTAATTTGGACCAATAAACCCCCCTTAAAGTGCGGTAGCTCAAAAATGTTTTTTCACATGAATATATATTTCTCACCTTTTAATCAAATTTTGTGACCAAGGGTGTTGAAACAATGAGCGTTTTAATAGTTAAAAAAATATATTTACCAGCCCCCTTCCCCTAGAGGGACGATGATCCGTCAATACAACCGTTGATGCCTATGGTTGTTTCTTAAGTCTCAAAATTCCCCTTTTATAAAAGGGTGGTGACCGTTCAATTTGACTAGTGATGCCTGGTGTTTTTTTTACACATATATAATCACAATTTTGTAATATATTCTTCCTTTTTATAATTGTTGTTTATATCAAACCTCACCACTCACTTATACTTATTGTTTCCTAACATTCATTCACTTCTTAATTCTGACTAATAGGTTTGGAAATATTCTAAGCAATTCACATAAGACCTGTTAGACTAGGAACTGTAATGCCTTTAATATATCAAAGAACCTGTGAGTACAATGGAAGGAAATTGTGTACGGCATAGAAACACGAGATGTGCTTTATATTTGCATCAAATTATTTGAAAAAAGTTATTTTTTATTGTTTAATAACTGTACATAAAATTATTTGTACCAAGCTATATCTATTTATGTTGCACCAAGTGATATAACTATACCTGAGAGGTACTGTAACCTATTAATAAATTGCTAGGAATTAAGGTAACTATAACTATAGGAATATCATACAAGGAGAAGAAAATGATTTTAACCAAAATTTATTTTATTTTATTTAGGAAAAACATACAAAATACACCAGTTCTACTCTAATATACTCGATTATTGTTCTATGATTTACTAATAAAAATTGGACTGAATATTATAGTGACCATGCAAAACAAACACTTTCCCACAATCCTAGTATCAAGCATACTATGTAAAATTGAACAGTGTTAATTTAAATCTAAATATAATTTGGAAAATAATTTAGCCTAATTTAGTGGCTCCCTCGTCGTCGCTTATCCTATTCGTGGTGTTCTCCAGTTGTGGCGATGATATAGATTTGCACCTTCCTTATATATTAAATGTGTTTGGAGCAGAGTAGAAGGAAGGTGAGGTTGGGAGAGTGAATATACCACCATCTGGAAGGTCTGATCATTGTTCTAACATAATCTAGGTCCAGGGAAGTCCGTTTCGCACATGAACTGCGTCATATCGATCACATCGCACATACATTTTGAAGTTCCTTCCGGAAGACGTAGACTCTCTCTATCACAAGGCCATGCAGTCACTCGTGCAGATTAAGGACCAGCCATGCGCTAATCCCCACCATTTTTGGAACTGCTCATTAGAACATTAATCTTCGTGAATGGCGTGGCGTCTGTTGAATTCTTGGAGTCCAGCTTATTGTATCCGAGGTCTTGGATGTTTCTAGCTTCAAATGTTTTTCATAAATAAGGTATGATCCATAGAGTTCATGTAAAATTTTAGCTCCTTAAGGTGTGGAGAAAGTAGAGAAAGAACTCCTGAAGTACAGACACTTTGAGAATTTCATATATATTATAGTTTCATTTTATTTAAGTTTGATAAATTCTTAATACGTTATTTGGTTTTAATTAGAGAACCCATAGATGTAATAAAATAAAAGACTAAAAATATGTACCTTACAATAAAAATAGCTAAGTTTGAAAAATAGGACTCATTAGACAATATAATTGTATTGGTCAAATTGACCTTCAGACCGATATTTTTATTCTTGGTACTAAAGCATTTTGAATAAAAATATTGTCTGAAAAGAGTTTACTAATTTAACACCTATAGGTTGATATGTATATGCGTGATATTATAATATTTGTTTTGAATACACATCTTTGCCTTATAGACAGGGCCACCCAGAGAGATCAAGGGGCCTGAGGCAACGTAAATTTTGGGGGCCCCATTTCACAAAAATAATAAACATAAGTTAATAGCTTATCTTACTCTTATCAAAATCTAGGGCATCACACCTACAGTGGACTAGACTGCTGATGATGAGTTCGGGGTATGAATCTCACTTATTTGTACTGAGGGTGGTTTTTCATAAATGGTTTTCCACTCTCTCTCCATGTAAGTGTGGATGCACTTCCTCTTAAATTAACCTTACTGTCCCTAACATATTAGTATGTTTAGTACCTAATCAATACATACAACTCGAACAGGTACCAGTGAAACATAGTGACAAATTTTTAAAATGTAATCGAATTATTTTTACCAAGATAATATTAAGCTGTGTACATCATAAAAAATAAAAGTTTGCTTCAAAAATGGTTAAACTACATTTGTAATTTCATTGAAATAATTGAGTACTTTTAATCTTATATCATTTAAGAACCATTTTTCAAGCTCTTTTTTGCGGTGAATTCATCAATAATATCTTCAAAACTTATTTCCTTAACAAGATCAAGTTCAATGCTCAAACTTAGCAAATGATTTAGTCTAGCCTCACAGTCGCTGAACGCAAACGTTTTTTTAATTAAATACAACTTACTGAAAGCGAGCTCCCCCGATGCTACTGACACAGGAGGAATCTTAAATAAATGCTAATTTATTGAAAAACTGTTTCTAGATCCTTTTGAAACAAACAATTGAGCAATTCAAGGGCAGAGCTCACATTTACACTAACACACAAATTTGATTCTGCCCATATTTTGTAAAATATCCTAATTTGTTGTATGAGATCTTCTTTTTGAAGGTGCTGTGGATATGCTGTCTTCAAAGCTTCAGCATGAGTGGCTATTACTGCGGTGTTCACATCATCTGTTGGGTTCAAAAGAGGCAAGAATAATACTGACAATCCTGCCATTCTATCAGCCAGGTTACGTAATTCATACAAGCGCAAATCTAGGGGAGGAATTAACACCTGAACTTTGAATCTAGTTTCTGGAAAGTCAAACTTGTAGTCAACAGACCCTCTCTCATCATGGAATTCTCGTTTCTTACGAATTCTTGAGACATTCAACTCTGGTTTGATTCAAAAGTTCGAAGCGACTTCTTTTGATTCTGTAAGTAAAATTGTACAAAATCAAATAGCCGAAGCGATTATTAATTTTAGAGAGGAATTCACCATTTAGATTTCATATTCTGAAAATTGAAAAATGACAACTGGTCACGGGAATCGAACCCGGGACCTTTGGTTTAGTACGACAATGCTCTACTACTGAGCTATCCAGAAACCTTCCCGTGTCCAGGGTCATTCTTCACTCTTATTTTAAGGCAGAGTCTATGATGGACGTGCGGAAATCGTCAGCTATATTCACTAGCCATCAGATAACGCAGCCATCTTCAACTCGGTAGTTAGCTTGTTACTACCACTCGTACAGTTATTATTATTATTATTATTACTGTACGGATAATATGAATATGAGTGAAGAATGACCCTGGGCACTGGACGACTCCTGGATAGCTCAGTGGTAGAGTATTGGCGTACTAAGCCAAAGGTCCCAGGTTCAACTCCCGTGTCCAGGTTTCATTTTTCAATTTTTCAGAAACTTGGCTAGAATTCTTTCAAAAATTGTATCTCCTCCACTAGGTTCTTCACATTTGTGTTCCCTCTTCCATTGCTAGCTTAGATTCTTTAAAAGACTCTGTTCCTATCATCAATGCACTGCAAGACTTTCCACTGTATTGTAGTAAGAAGGATGAATTGAAACGATTGCAGCAACTCAATTAGACCCGATATCTCTTCTTGTCTCTACGGTGGAATTTTAAGCTCCTCCTCAATTATAATCAAAGATGCTAGAACTAGAACACCTATGTAATTTTTCGTCAGAGGACCAACAGCGTCTACTCTTGCACTCACATCTTGTTCTCGATATAGAGTGAAGAGCGATATTAACAGTATTTTGCAGAATTTTCCATCTCACAGGACTGACATAAAATACATTGTAGAGCCTCTAGATATTGCCAAAATAGGTTTTCACCTCTTAGCTGTTTTCCATAGCATGTGGTCCACAAAGATTTAACTTGTGCTCACTGCATGGTGAAAAATAGGTTTGAGGACTCTTAAAAAATTCTTGCTTTTACACCTTGTTAATTTACCTGACATGTTAGAGGCGTTAGATTAGCCTTGTCCTCTGATAGCTCTAAGCTACACTTTTATAAGATGTTCTCGATCTGTTCTGCAATATATGCTCTATTCTTCTTGTCAAAGTCTATCAGCTTGATGGATCTTTCATAAACCATCCATTTTCCGTTTCGTTGTATCATATATCTGAGAACAAAATTCAACGGCTTGATATGTGATACATCAGGTGGTCCATCAACGATAGTGGTATAATATTTCTTATAAATATATTTGGAGGATTGGAAAAAATACATTTTTAATAATCAATATTGTAAAAACCTCTTATTTTACTTAAACTACCTTAAAGAACCAGAGATTAAAAAAATAGCAAAAAAAAAATGCTATTAACTTTTCTAAAATAAAAATTGTTTGGGTGAGTGGGAGACCAGGGCAAACTAACCCATTTGCTCCCCCCTACCCCCTCTGGGTGGCCCTGCTTATAGGTAGGCAGTATTCTACTTGCTTTCTCTTGTTAACTTACAAAAATACTGTGAGGTGTTTGCAACATTTTAAACAACCGAATAAGAAATTATTGGCAATCTACTAGCTAGTTTAATTTTGATAGTGTAAATTACAAAGAAGTTTATGGCTTTATATATCACAGGGTGATATTAGAATGTATCTAACAGCAGTATTAACCAATGTGATCTTCCATTCACAATAAAACTGAAGGAAGATCGTCTAACACTGTTTAAAATATATAAAATAATGAATTTTGATTTAGTGAGTAACAGTTACCCTTTTATTTAACATATTTATCCTTCTAAGAAGTTTGTTGATTTTTATTTATTTATTATAAATGCCAGCCATTATTTTATTTCAAGGCTTGCGCGGATCCGTTAAATAAGTGAGTGGCTTGTCTCGTGATTATCAAAGAAGTAAGAAATAAAAATGCGTGATGTAAATACCTCTAAGCTAGCGCGCATTTCAAATTTGACAAATTGAAATAAACATTTGAATACTTTTGAGAATCATTGTTCATACTTATTGACATTTATTTCAATCTTTATATTAAATTTGCATTTTTATTTTACATTCATCCCTAGTCCATAGCCAACATTTTATCTTTTGTTTTAATGTATAAGTTTTCACTTTTGACTCGGAAAAAATAGAACATTTTTAAATTTGATACCTGGAACACTTTTTGAAGAAGATTGGGGTCTTCTCTCTCAGCGTCTTATAAACATGGAACAGAATCTGTGTGGCTCCTAGCCAAATTTATTTTCGAAGTGGAACAAGGGCTTGAAAGTAAAGTGCAAACACACAAATTGGAAAGCTAGGTGTCTGGGGAACGACAAGAGAGTGTTTATTTCTTTAAATTAGGAAGGAGTTGGAATTAAAACAAGGAAACAAATTTCATAAATTCGTGCTGCTTAAACATAAACGAATTTAATGGTGAGATCCAGCCAAGACTTCAAATTTAAATATTAATTTCTCTCTCTTTTATTCACAAAAAAATGAGGATTTATATAAAACTTACAGAAAATACTAAATATATTCAGACCCTTTATCTAATACAGACCATTAATTAATATTTTATTTTATGTCAAAAAATTAATTCTATAGACTTTTATTTTTATTTTTCCTCAATAATACATGTTTTGTCTTATTCAAAATTATAATTGTATATTATAAATTTTTAGCATATATTATTATTTTCTCTCTATTTTACAGGTAGAGAAAGTATGGTGATCGTCAAAAAAATCCAACTCGAGATTTTGATGAATCTTGACGTTTCATGACTCCCTGAATCCGAAAAAGTGGTTTTTGAATTTCCGTCTGTCTGTCTGTCTGTACCTTCAACTAGAGCCTAAACTATTTTACCGATTGAGCTGAAACTTGATATCTAGGGTTTTCATAAGGTTACCCCGAGGGATTTTTGGAATTGGATATCTACCCCTAAAATTAAGGGTAGTTTACTGAAGGGAAAAAAGAGAAAAAGTCGATTTTCTCAAAATCGGCTCTAACGATTTTGATTAAATTTCATTTATGAACATTAATAAATATTCCAAACAAAATGGCTAC
>CABFWB010000714.1:135007-161575 GCA_902151455.1 Timema bartmani | reverse complement strand
AGGTGGACAAAGATGCGCCTCTTTTCTCATTGATTCTATATCATTGTATATTATTTTATGCGTGTTCTTATTTGGAGTGGTGATGATACAATGTACATTATTCCGTTCAGAAATCTTACGAGTTTATAGAAAGAGAGAGAAAGTCTTTGCGGTGTGCCGTACCATTTATTTTCTTTTACTCTGGTATTATAAATTCTAAACTCCTAAATTTAACCATGTTGGAGATTGTTATATTAATTTATTAATTTTGTTTAAGAATTTATATAATACCATAAAATTTTATATTTTATTTATTCAGATTAGCGTTATATTTATTCGGAATTTCATAGGTAGAATTGGGATGTAGTAAAAGGGAAACGATAGTTATAATAACCCACAAAAGTGTCAATAATGGTATTTTCTATTGTAATCTAGATTAGTACATTTAGTTTTAATGATCCATTTTATTTCAATTATTCATGTTTTATTTTAAGTATTCTTTCAACTCTTATAGAGATTTAGGGAACACCATAGTTATAGGTAAGGTAGTGTCATTATCATTAACATTGTAATATCCAGAAAACATTCCAAAGCACACCCAGTGGTCTCTAGTGTTAAGAGTCGTCGTGTCACTGTCAAGGTTAGTCGAGGTGAAGTTATTATTCCATTATTCTTGTCTACTAGTTTCTAGGAGTTGCGCACAATATACATAAATGTCATCATCTCGGCGTTACCTATTGTTGTGGATTATATAAAGTAAAAAATATATAATTTTTATAAGAATACATAGTGTGGTATTTTTCTTTATAGCCAGATACCTTTTATACGTCTATATTTTGGTAAATGTGCTCGAACACCTACCCCTTGTATCGTTACGCCATAATAAAAGAGAGGTTAGTAACCAGTATAGCAAGTGCCAATGGATGAATAATCTAAGGCATTATAATCACGTTATACTTGGTGAAATGAATGCTGTTTTCCATTAATACCTCCACATTGATATGGTTACACTTCTCCTCTACTATATATATCTCTTACCAACTAGATTTAGATTTAATAGTATTTGTGATATCATTTCCTTGGAAAGTCCACACACAACATTCAATTATGAAAGAATGTATGATATTGGCTATAACAATCAACTGAATATAGAAAACTACCAACTATTACGGTCCTGCCTAACCAACAAACCTGAGACCCTTTATATTTTATTTTAGGCCAGCTTACCATGACATATTGTGTGTCATGAAATTAATAAATGCATCCTAATATTCAAAATTAATTTAGTTGAACTCTATTTATAGTCTTTTCTAAGGCAAATACTATGACAAAATATTTTTTTTTAAATATTTACTCTTGCTTTAAAATTGAAGAATAAAAGAAGATAAAAACCCAAACCTATTGGTGTTTTAGTTGATTTTAATGTTCTTAATTTGATCAATTATTAAAAATATTTAGATCATTCTTGATTGGCCTTCTGGTTCAGGCCATTGACGCTTTAAGCCAAACACTATTCTTGTATCTCAAAACATAATGTACTTAATTTTGAAAATATGTGGTGATCTTGTTTCCAAAATAGCCAGCCCAGGCAACATATTAAAAGCTATTTAGGTTGTCTTGAGGGGTTCAATTGTGTGTTCCAAATTTGGTTGATATCCGTCCATTAGTCCAAAAGTTAAAAGACAAGAGGGAGCACATTAGACTCACTTGTAGTTTTACTTGTGGTCTTTTCTGTTACATAAACAAATGAATTCAATCCTAAAATGTTGTTGCAAAATGTATTAGTGAGTTTTATATTAACAAAAATTATTTAGGATCAGGCGGGCGAAAAATGAAGGCTTTAGCTCAATTTTAGCTTTCTGACTAAAACCACATTTTCATATGTATAATTGACCTCATTTTAGAACAAAGTTGAAAATAAATAATGAATATTTTTTTAATTCCTTCAAGGTGAAATAAAAAGATTAGCCAAGGTTCAAATAACCAAGCAAATAAAGCATTGTTATATTGAATAATAAAATGCATTTTTTTTCCTTAGCAAACCATTTCAAGTTAAAGCCACAGTTGACCAATTTCCATACTTTGGCTGGTTGAAGGTAGTATGCCTGGTTTATAAAATTTATTTTGTTTTCACTTCATATTTTATTTATGTTCATGTAAGTTATCATTATTTATTATCTAGGTTAATGCCGGTTGGTAGCTTACATATTTGACCAATTTATAAATAAATCAATATTCTATTCTTTATATTCACATTTCAGAATGTTATTTGATTTACTTGTCACTGTGTCTTACTACCCGTCCGTATTATTCAACCTTTTAATACATTAAGGATGTAAATGATAAGAAAGATAGGAGTCGAGGTAAAAGGGACTCGCATTTTGACGGATAAAAAGTGGGAAGCCTTTTAAAAACGAGCACTCTCACTACACCCAACAAGAATTCAAACCATGACCTCCTGATCACAACAAAACCAGACTAGATGATATAAATGTTTGTAACTCTCTTAATTAAGGTGTTTTTTTAAAAATAAATTAAAGTTAAAAATTATTATTTTATAATGTTTAGTACGGGACCTATTTCTTTGTTCTTAGGAGTGAATTTTTCCTAATATTGTTTGTTTAACCATATCAATATTAATTATACCCTAAATGACATTATCACTTGATTTATCAACAAAAGAACCATGTTACGTTCGTGTCAAACTTAGGTATCCAACTCTATTCTACCTCCACAGTTTTAGGAAAAGCTTCTACTCCTTACTTCTCCACACTGACAGAGTATATTGCTACTGGTGATAGTTTTAAGAACAGCCTCTACTCCGTACTTCTCCACAATGACAGAGTATATTGCTACTGGTGATAGTTTTAAGAACAGCCTCTACTCCGTACTTCTCCACACTGACAGAGTATATTGCTACTGGTGATAGTTTTAAGAACAGCCTCTACTCCGTACCTCTTCACACTGACAGAGTTATATTGCTACTGGTGATAGTTTTAAGAACAGTCTCTACTCCGTACTTCTTCACACTGACAGAGTATATTGCTACTGGGGATAGTTTTAACAACAGCCTCTACTTCGTACTTCTTCACACTGACAGAGTCTATTGCTACCAGTGATAGTTTTTATAAATGAAGTTTGATTTGGTTTTGCTCCTAAAAACTCTCATCTCGAGACTGGTTCAGTGTATGCAGCTTGGCACGGGAGGAGTGATGGAGTTGATCTAAGTAACACTAATTGATCTGAGAACACTATTGTCGGGACTGAACCACAGGAACTTGAGAAACGTCCGTTCACGTCTACTCATACAGTTTACTTGGGGCTGCCACTGACGGCATTTTTTATAACGAAGCAGCCATCAACTGATCTTAATTTGAGTTAACAGAAGATTCCTTCTCAAAATTTCATACACATGTATGTATATAATGAGTTGCCACAACGTTAGGAACTATATGAGATGACAATAATTATAATTTATTCTCTCTTGTAAGTAATCACA
Organism: Timema bartmani; assembly: GCA_902151455.1. Taxonomy (NCBI): domain Eukaryota; kingdom Metazoa; phylum Arthropoda; class Insecta; order Phasmatodea; family Timematidae; genus Timema; species Timema bartmani. Next base: position 158,097 of record CABFWB010000714.1, on the reverse strand, counting down.
ATATATATATCACCACGACACACTTTTTTATATTATAAAGATAAAGTTTTTAAAAGCTAAAATCTCTGCATCGAGATTGTGATTAATCTTAACGCTTTCTATTCCCGTGAACCCAAACTAGTAAGTTTGTTTAAAAGTAATTTACTAAGTGATTTATTTGTATTCTAAAGTGTTTTGAATTGGATTTAACGATTTGGTTCAAAATGTATACCATGACATGACAAACTTTGATGCATATTTGTTTTTTTAAGGAAACCTATTATTAGTGTATTTCTTTACTATATTGGTTTTGTTTTAACATCTTGGTTAAAAATGTGTACATAGTAATAATTTAAAATATAAATACTTTTATAAATTAAAAAACTGTCTAGGATATTATTATTAGATTAATGACTAATTTTTGGAAAATTTCAAACACAAAAAAATGTTTGAAATATTTGCTAGTAAATTAGTGTTGAAGTTGTATTCTTATTTATAATATTTTTTATATATCTGAGGAATACTTATTTAATGGCAGTTTATTAAAACAGAATTTGATAAAAATAAATATTATTATTACTCTAATTAAAATTATCATGTTTTTTAAAAATGTACGTAGTTTTTAAGCTAAACAAAATTGATACACTAATAATATGCTTAGGGAATTGAATATGTGAATTCAATCTAATTACAAATTAAATATAATGATTTAAATTTGTTTTCAATTTATTCATTGCTTCAATTTATTTGTGTGTTATAATATCCTACGAATTTATTTCATTGACTATATTCAGATCTATTGTCATTAGCCTTGGAAACAATCAATCTTCTTATCTACAAAGTTGTTTCCTTAAAAATATAAGTTCGTTACAGGTGGAATGGAAAAACCTTATTGATTATAAACTATGTTTATACATTCATATTTCTAGTTGAATTCAAATAATATGTAATCAATTAAAATTATATTTAGTTTTTCCTTAAGCAAAAATCGTGAATTGCTAGTATACATAATTTTTATCAAAAACTCTTAACAAAACATTTTCTAATATTTAAATTTTAAAATATAAAAACAGTACCAATATTTTTGTGGTTCATTAGTGAGTAATACGAAACTAAATGATAGCTTAAAAAGCAAAAGGGGGCTAGTTACACAATCACACCTCCCTAACATCCTTTTAAAAACACATATTTTCCTTTTTATTTCCACCCCCTCCCTTTCTGCTCCTTATCCCCCAATATATCAGTATAGTAATGGCCTTAGCCGCAATGTTCTAAACGGGAGTCTTTGCGTTAGGCATAAGCCCTGTGGGCAGGGTTGTTGGGTCCACAGTCCAATTATTGGCTTCCCAGGTCTGGTACATTTTCGGATTAACAGCTACGAGTAAGGGATTAGCTCTTTCATACCTCTCCCCTCAAAACCCTAAATGTCGTATTTATGAATTAATAGCTACCCAATACGCGGAGCAGCTTTGTTGGTGTGTTTAGACACAAAGGCATATATGAGTTTTCACAACAGACTGAGAAATGAGAGAGGGAAATAAATACTATGACCCACCACACAAGGAAATAAGTTACTTAATTGTGTTTTGTTAATCACCATGAAACAAGTCACGTAACTTTAGTTGCGAAAACCTTATATGAATCTACAGAATCAGGGTTAACAAAACCAAATGAGACGTGTTTATTTACGTTAGTTGTTACGTAGGGCGGAGCAAAAAAAAAGTTTTTTCGAAATTCTTTTCCACTAGCGCGGAAAAGTTGTGGAATGGTTTTAGAAACATAAGTAAGAAATTTCAGATTAATCAATAAATAACTTCCAGTTCAGCTTTGGGTTCTAAATTTGTGAAATTAGCTGAAAGTGACGTAAATTTTCACATTTCAATGACTCTTTTAATTTTGAGATTTTTTCTTCCCGCTAATGCTGAAAAGTCGGAAGAAGATATAAGAAACCCAGGTGCAAAATTTTAGAGTAATCAATAAATATCTTCCAGTTCCACTTTGAGCTTTATATATGCAAAACTAGGCAAACATGTAGAAAACATAGGGGTCGAAATTTAGTAATGAATGAAAAACTTTTCCTTAAACATTTATTTTACCAAAATTAAATATTCGTTAATATGAATTATGAACACTAGCTAATAATTATTATTACTCACGCAATACATAAACTTTGTAGAAATAAGGGTGTTTTGATTTCCAGAATAAAAATTTCAATGGTGCATTAAGCGCTTTTCATTCACTTGTTTCCATATTTTTCACTCTTTACTTGTTTTTGGTTTCAAACGATGGCATGACACGCCTTAGCTCCATTCTGGATCAGATGTATCCATCCCACTTGGTCTCTCCGATGACTGCCAGGGAAGTTTCTGTTGTCAGTTTTACTCTCCTTTCAACACATTGAGTGTGACAAGGGAAGTTTATGTTTCCCAATGGCGACACTGGACATCCACCAGAATGTATCAGTTCCACTGTGTCTTTGTTCGACAAGTGAGTGATAATCGGAAGTTCTGTTAGTTTTAAATCCTGCGTCTATGAGATCCACGTAAGATTTAGCTTTAAAGTAAAGTTTAGGAATTTGGAACACACGAACTCCTGATCCCGTTTTTTTCCTTGCTACCAAAATCCTGTGGAGGGCAAGCTCTCGCACATTCTGGTTTGGGTCTACAAGTATTTCAAAGATTATTGCTTCAGGATGAATAAAGTAACCATTTCTTTGAATGACGTGGTCCACAACTAGCTTCAGATTGTCTGTAAGATAACGTGAAGCTTGAATTGTTTTCCAAAGATGTCGTGGTCCATCTGTACAATTAGGATGCGATTTGATTCTGAACCACGCAGGTGCGTAAACCTTCATGATAAACTCAGTCAAAGATTGTAGTTCATTGGAGGGATCCTGTGTACCAATATAAACACGCAAGATTCGATTAGCAGCTGTCAACCAGCAGACATGAGAAAGATTTCCAGAATTTTAGTCAGACAAATTCTCAGGGCACACACCATTTGTCACTGCAGTGCAGATATCTCGCAAGTATCTCTGGTCTGTGCTCAGATTAGTTTGATGTTCAGAAGAAACTTTGGTCTCAATTTTCTTAAAGTCAACAACAGGTAAAAGTTCATAATTCTGAAGCTGCTCTCCAATTGGACCAGTTAGGGCCAGTTATATCACCATCCAAGTGCTGCGTTAGATGCCCGAGCAGTAGATCATTACCATGAAGCTGGCACACGAACAAATGTAAGGATTTCTTAAAAAAAAACACCCCAATTTCCCGTGTTTACTGGGGTCCCATCACCTCCTAATACTAACAGTGTAGTGAAACCAATATGACGTTCTTTTCAATATTTTGTTATATGTTCAGTAATGTCTTTAGCTGAAGAGGTTATTGGTAACACGTGCCCTATATATTTGCAGCCAGGTTCTTCTATCAGTGTCACATGTTCTTCAAGCACTATTTGCTTGTGCAGTGTTTGCTCAATGTTCTTCTGAGTTAAAGTTTGATACTTTCAACCGTCATAATAGAGTCCTTTCAAGTTATTGGTGCCAAATAAATTGAAATTTTGGACTTGGCGTTCCATGCGATATTTCTATATTTCACTTCTTATCTTATGCCTTTCTATAACAATGGACATTTCGTCATGTGTCACAACTCCTAAGTCTTCAAGAAATGCACTTGTTACTGTTGCCGAGGCTCTGTTGGTCACTCCCATTCTGTCACACGCGCTAGCTAGGACTGGAAGGAGTTTATAATTTTACCACTTATATTCGATTGCATTGAGATTGAAGGTTTATCAGTAAGAACCTGAAACTGTTGCTCATCAACAATGTAAGAAGAATGGGATAACATCAAATCTTCACATGAAACAACTGTGATTGCGTTTTCACTTTTCTTCCGTTTTCTGAACCTTTCCTGTTTCATTTCAAACCTGTACGTTCGTTTCCTAAGTTTCAGTGTTGTCACCATATCAACTGTGCCTATAGCCATTTTACTTGAAGTCCTCTGATCCTCAAGAAACAGTCTTTCCAAGTCTGGAACTTTCCTTCCCATGGACATTACCATCCATTGAGAGATGCACACTTGCAAGGACAAATATCAAACAGACTCTGTTTTGCTTCAGATTTGAAAATTTGTAATTTGGACCTCATCCTATCAATCTATTTCTTAACAACAAATTTCTTCCTGCTCTTGTATTTATCATTATATGATCTAATCGTTTTTACTATTCTTTCCCTAGAAACTGTTGGAATTGAAGTGGCCTGCCAAATTGTTTCAACCTTTTCAGCCACATAAACCGTTATCACCCCTACAGGTGGGTCCGATTTTATATTATTTTTCAATTCATTTCTCACCAACAAAAAACTTCATAATATCTTTGTATGTTGGTAGAATGCGACTACTTAATTCTGCTTGATTCCCAAAAACGGGACAAAAACATCAACTCTACTGTGCCTTTTTATCTTCAGTTTCTTCACATTTTCCGACTATTGTGACATTTCTCCGTTATATATTTTAAGTACACTAATATTTCAACACAATATTAAAAATCCGATAAATACGTTCACATATACTATTTTGCAATCAAATTTAGACACTACAAATGAATACCTGAATTACCAACTTGCCACGAGCAAAGCATTTGACCAACAATCACATTACAATGAACGAACATGAGAAAGCTGAACTAACTGAGGAAATTCCCCGCGGATGGCCTTGATATTGCTCGTGCAATCTTTTTAGTATAGGGTAATGCCATCTATTGTTCCTGGCGTGGGCGTTGATCAACGTCCATAGCTGCCCGAACGTTCCCTGACATTCATTGCAATAACTTGTTATAATACCATCTATCAATGAACCGCTCAACTTTTAGTCCGTCTAAATACTTCCTATTTAAGCTGATAGATGGTGCTAGCAGTTCAATGCAAAACAAAGAACTTAGACTGAAGTATTTGTTTGAATAAATGAATAGCGAGAATATTTAGCGTGTAACAATAGCTGCCAGGCCAATGCAGGTTGCTATGATAAACGCGCGCCATAGAGTGGGTTAAGACGCAAAAGTCGAACAGAAAGATTTTAATTGATTACTCTGAAATTTTGTACCTATGTTTCTCATACGTCATTCCAACTTTTCCGCGCTAGCGGGAAAAAATACTTAAATTAAAAATATACCACCCCAATTTCACTCTATTTAGCTACGGCCACCATAGACTAAAAAGGAGGAGGGTGATATATAGGAATAATAATATGAAAAAGTAAAACAGTTGAAGCTTAAAGAAATATTTGATTATTTATTCAAAGTAACAAACAATGTTAAAACAACAAGTTGCATGGGCTTAAAAGTCAAACTTAAGTGTGTTGGAAAACAAATAAATCATAGTATTATATAAACTTGTCTAGAAAAGACCAATGAAATAAGCAAAATTGTTGTTATTATTTAAAAAAAAAGTTTCTTTATGATATACAAGCTTCTAATTCACCACAGTGAATTAATATCAAACAAAATTAGTAACAAAACTTTAAATTTTAAATATTACAAAGATTGCAAAGAGCTTAAAGAGCCTCTTTTAAATGATTTACAACGTGTCAGATTCTCACCTGTGAATACAGACAAATCAGTTTTAAATTTTAGGGAATAAATTAAAATTTAAATACCGCACCAGATATTTACTTAAAGCTCTAACTCCTAAATATTTTACAAGAGCATAAAGAGCATAATGAGCCTCCTTTAAATTGATTACAACTCCTCACATTCACACCTGTGGGTACAGACAAAACTTTTCTAAATTTAAGGAATACATTTAAATTTAAATATCGCACCAGATATTTGCTTAAAGTTTTAACCCCTAATTATTTTAAAAGTTCATAAAGAGTGGAGTGAGCCTCTTTTAAATGGTTTGTAACGCGCTCAAATTTACACCTGTGAATACAGAATATATAAATTTAAATTTAAGAAATAAATTTAAAGTAAATACATTTTAAAGTAAATATTGCACCAGATATTTACGTAAATCATAAAGGTTTGACTTCCCGAATAAGCTAAATCCTTCACGGGACCATTACCCTCGTCACTTTTTAAAGAATTAAATAATATTCCAACATATAAATTTCTAATTGAAAAACAAAGTTACGCTAGAAAACTTATAAAATTTGCCTTAATGAATCTGCGAATATTAAAGTCAAACCTTACTAGTCAAAAATAAGTTACTTTATCATTAACTTAAAAGAAAATAAGTCTACAAAATAACCTGTAAAAGAAACATTGTTAATTTAAAGAATTTTAATTAATACTGATAACCACAAAAGCAAAATGTTTTAATATTTTACCTAAATATTGCAAAAATTAAAGAACCAAGAAATGTGGCTAGATATTTAAACCAAGAAAATAAAAAGATACTAGCGTCCATTAAGTGCGCCATAACAGAATTTACTTTTCAAATTCAAATTTTTAACATAACATTACCGATGCCTACACTGAAAGATTTCCAACAAACTAAACCAAAGTATTTAAGAAAACCAAACCCATCGCAGCAATATGTATTTTTATTGATTCAAAAAAGGATATTATTATCAGCCATCCTGGCTGGATACCGTCCTAGTCTTGAAGAGGACCTCTTGTGGAAGTGGCTGATGAAAATGGTCCTCGATATTGTTTTTGTGCCCTCGTTATATAGGTCTAGTTGAAAGGAGGGTAGGTGGGAGATTTCCTTTGTTATTACGTAATTCGCTAGCATCAGGTTAAAAGGCTGCTTGTTATTATCACGTACGCCTAGTTCTTGTTTGTTTTGGTATTCAACCGTTGCATTCGACTCATTTCCGTAACACCAATTCGAAGACACCGGACGCGCAGAGGTAGAGCTATACTTGTTAGGTCACGTAGGCCAGCCAGGTGTCCAAGCAGATGAGTGGTCTTGTCTTAGTACAGCATGGGCCAATCAGAGCATTGCAAGCTCACTCTGTTTGAAAATCTGGGCTCTGCACAATTTGTAGCGATTTTGGACTTCTCTTCAATCTAGGATTCGTGGTGATAAGACTGGACTTGCTAGCAGCTCTATTCCGGCAGACATATGCGTGAGTAGAACACCTATATTTGACATAATAAGATCGTGATGTTTAATAATGCTGGATGTCTATGAGTATAAGATTTTTTCGGGGTAGTATTTATATTGCAGGATGTCTATGAATATTGGCTTGTTTAGGGGTGGGTAGTAACATTGTCATATTAGCATTACACGCTAATGTTATAGAAAAAGTCACTGATACGTGAAACATTACATCATTTTCGGCTAATTTCGCATATTTATAACCCAAAGGGGAACCACAAGATATGTATTGATTACTCTAAAATTTTTCACTTGGGTTTCTTATATATTCTTCCAACTTTTCCGTGCTAGCAGGAAGAAAAAATCTGAAATAAAAAAGTCACTGAAATGTTAAAATTTACATTATTTTCGGCTAATTTCACATATATAGAAACCAAATTGGAACTGAAAGATATTTATTGATTAATCTGAAATTTCTTTCGTATATTTATGAAACTATCCTACAACTTTTCCACGCTAGTGGGAAAAGAATTTCAAAAATAACTTTTTATGCTCCGCCCTAATGTACTCACTAACCCCTACCTTCATCACATAGTCATCGTTCATTTTACTTGTCACCAAACGACCCATGTGATCGCTGTCCGAGTAGGTCACTCTCACGTTATTGTCAAACACTCCGGATATAAGAAAGTAGATATTTCGGGTGGTGGGAGCTGCTTCTCAAGTTTCTACAGATAGAGAGAGAGGAGAATAGGATATGATGGATCTGTTGTGTTATTGTCAAACACTGCGGATATAAGAAAGTAGATATTTCGGGTGGTGGGGGCTGCTTCTCAAGTTTCTACAGATAGAGAGAGAGGAGAATAGGATATGATGGATCTGTTGCAATTCTGATGACAAAACCCCGAAATAGATCATTTGATGGTGATAGAGATAGAATTGAGTTGTTAGTTCTAAAATGTTTAAAGTACTAAGCACCGATTGAAGGGTTGCACAGCTGAAATATGTATATAACGTTTAAGCTGAGTGAACTAGTGATCTGTAAAATGTGTTCAGCAGACCAGGTTAAACAGTTCAAACTAAATCCGTGTAGATGACTTGTAGATTAATTTGACGAGGTGTGTTTAGTGTTCCTACCGTGTAGGTTTGAAACATCAGGAGTGTAGAGATTCCACGCATCATCAACTTCGTCAATGAGGTAACTCAAAACAGAACAGAGGCTCACAGCTGTGAAACTATGGGATTACCAGGGTGTCATGAATGCGGATCTCCGGAAGGACAGAGTAACATAGCTGTTGAACACAGGAAGTGGGATTTCATATCTGTGGAAACTTGGATGTGGAAGGATACACCAGATATCGCATTAGTATGTTAGTTACCATTTGAAACTTAATATCGTGATTTAGATTGTGAATTTTTGTGGTAATTTTCTCCAATATTTGTCCAAAGAATTTTAATTTGGCTAACACACTGCACGAACTTGACAAATTACTTTTTGATATATTTCTTCACTGTGGAATTTTCTACTTTCAGAGGTTTGTTAGTACCTATTCTTCAAGCATATAATATCTTTAACCAAACAATCACACTGCACTAGCTTGACAATAAAACAAAGTTCTACTCACGTATGTCAAACATATGACATTTGTATTAATTGTTCAAAAGTCACATATCAAATTAGGAGTCGAAATGTTACAGTAAATGACATGGACTACAATCGCCGTCTTATAGAAAAGCCGTCGCCATTGTGAATAATACCAATTGATAAGTCACACGTTGTTACTTTGTTGAAGAATTAAGTTGGCAACCAAATGTGACTTTCTAAAGCAATAGGGCACTGATGATTGCTGAAAATGTATGCTTCCCTTTATCCATATTATTTGTCATTGAACCAAAAATAAAATTAGGTGACCAAGATGTTTACCTTAAAATGTATATCATAGTCCTAAAATATCTATTAGCAGTAAAAAAAAATATTTATTTATATCTTCAACATGTTTTAGAATATCTATATTCTGTTTTTTGTGATTTCAGCATAGAATAATAAGCCTTTACTAGATAGTGGCCTTGGTGCTATAAAAGTTCGGAACATATAGTAGCAAGCACAAATTTAAAAAACAAATCATTAGAATTAAAATAAAAAGTTTAAAAAAAATCAATTACATAATATCGGATAGTATCAGGTAGTTGAATGTCTACGCTGACAAATCATTTTTTTAATGTATCCAACGTGCATAAAATAAATCCAAAGATAAACAATCAATGTATTCTGAAGAATTAAGTTGGCAACCAAATGTGACTTTCTAAAGCAATAGGGCACTGATGATTGCTGAAAATGTATGCTTCCCTTTTTCCATATTATTTGTCATTGAACCAAAAATAAAATTAGGTGACCAAGTATAAATAAAACAGGAGGCGGGTTGGATGTTTACCTTAAAATGTATATCATAGTTCTAAAATATCTATTAGCAATAAAAAAATATTTATTTATATCTTCAACATGTTTTAGAATATATATATTCTGTTTTTTGTGATTTCAGCATAGAATAATAAGCCTTTACTGAATAGTGGCCTTGATGCTATAAAAGTTCGGAACATATAGTAGCAAGCACAAATTTAAAAAACAAATCATTAGAATTAAAATAAGAAGTTTAAAAAAATCAATTACATAATATCGGATAGTATCAGGTAGTTGAATGTCTACGCTGACAAATCATTTTTTTTAATGTATCCAACGTGCATAAAATAAATCCAAAGATAAACAATCAATGTATTCAGGAAGGAAAAAAATAGAAATTATATGTTAATATCCAAGGAATGTTATTTCATTGGAATTTTATTAAGGGTAATCACAAAGCCTCACAAAATTCTAACCTTCAGCTAGCTTCTTCTTTTATTTTTAGAAAATAATCAATGTACTCACTAAACATGCCACCAGAAAGTGTCTGATGGAAGTAGAAAGATACAATTTACTTCTATAATTCGTGGAATGCTTCAACGATATAACCATTCTCAATGCCTTTGCAGATCTAATCAATCACCCAGAAGCAACCAAATAATTTATATTTCTTTTCATTGTGCTTACAATCACCTTAGTTTTTATTTTCCACGAATTTCCAGAGGAGATTAAATATGAGTTATTCATCCATCCATATCGGCCATATGCGCATGAATAAATATTGTAGAAAGAGGCATTACGGTAACTCTGGCTTTTACTTTCATCTCATCTATGGGAGAGATATTTGGTTCTAAATCAATATTTGAATGGCCAATGAGGTATTTTTTGTGTTCTAGAAAATGTAGGGAAACAGGTACTTGATATTCCTTCCCAAAAAAATAGGTTTTACTTGTGGAAAACCCTTAATGCAATTTGCAATCCTGAAAAAGGAGGCGTTCCTTGAACATTGTGGCTCCTTACCCAACGTATTGTTCTAAGGTACGAATTGCCTTAAGTCTATTTAGGTGTGATTGATCGCATAAAGCATAGTAAAATGTATAGCAAATACCATTAATATTAGTATTTAGAAATGTCAATGAATAAATTTGGTCAAAAATCAAGCTATTAGTTCTTAAAAAAAAACTATAGGAATTTAAGACTTAAAACTATTAGAAAATACTACACTAATTAATCATTATAAATATATCGGCCATATGCGCATGAATAAATATTGTAGAAAGAGGCGTTACGGTAACTCTGGCTTTGACTTTCATCTCATCTATGGGAGAGATATTTGGTTCTAAATCAATATTTGAATGGCCAATGAGGTATTTTTTGTGTTCTTGAAAATGTAGGGAAACAGGTACTTGAAATTCCTCCCCAAAAAAATAGGTTTTACTTGTGGAAAACCCTTAATGCAATTTGCAATCCTGGAAAAGGAGGCGTTCCTTGAACATTGTGGCTCCTTACCCAACTTATTGTTCTAAGGTACGAATTGCCTTAAGTCTTTTTAGGTGTGATTGATCGCATAAAGCATAATAAAATGTATAGCAAATACCATTAAAATTAGAATTTGGAAATGTCAATGAATAAATTTGGTCAAAAATCAAGCTATTAGTTCTTAAAAAAAACTATAGGAATTTAAGACCTAAAACTATTAGAAAATACTACACAAATTAATCATTATAAATTACCACACAAATTTGCTATTGGGAAATACTACACAAATAAATTGTTATAAAAATTAATACAAATAAAATATATCACTGGAAAGTACTACACCAATAAACCCTTTAAAATTAATCTGCATTGAAAATCCATTTAAATTATTATTAGGGCTTGAATGGAAAAAATAAGTTAAATTCCTAACCTTTTTTGGTACAAGATCCAAAATCAACATAAGATCAACTTGGTTACCCATGGGTCCCATTTGATGTTAAACAGTGCTAATGTAATTATTTAAATAAGTGTGGTAAATATTTATTATAACATAAGGCTGGAATATTTTCTAGTAATCAATTAAAAATATTAATCCGAATGTAATAATAGAATTAAGAAAAGTATTCCAGTATTGAATTTAATAAATTAAACACAGTACTGTACGGTAAATCAATTAATATTATTTTATTTTTTATTATGATATTAGGTAGGCCTACTCACTACTAGGAAGGCATGAGTATTAACATATTTTGTGACAAACAATACATAGTAATAATTGAAAATTCAAATATTTTACAAAACTAAAATCACAAAATATTTAGTTCAATGAGATCCTTGGCCTTGCACTTTTGGTTAAAGGTCTTCAATTCAAGGTCATGTCTTTGAAAGGCGCTGGTTTTTGTCTGCTTATAATCATAGTCTTCATGACCAAAAATGTAGAAAAGCCAGCTTCACATAGGTAAGTAGTCGAAACGAAAGTAACACTCTCATATCATCGTTCTCGTTTTTCAGGTTTATCCAAAATTAATATAGTGACTCAGTTTGTTTTTGGAAATGGTTATTCAAAGCTTTATCACTTTGAACTTCAATAAGCTCTTCATGGAGACCAGCAATGTTCAAAAAATGTTCAGGCAAGATATCAACATCATATCAAATGGACTGTGCACCCAACTGTATCCAGCCATATCTTCTGGCGTGTAGCAATCAAACTCAAGATTTAATTTCTGCAGATGCCCAATTATTATATCTTTAACCTCCACTAGCTCAGTGCTTTCGTCTTCCAGAAGAAGGTTTAAAGTTAGGAAAGAAGCCATCTTAATTTCTTCTGTTTTCTGTTTACACATTTTCAACTTTCCTTTGAATGTCTTCAATATCTTAATTAGGTCAATGACAGTGTGATTGTGGCCTAGAGTTGAGGTGTTTAGCTTAATAAGCTCCACAAATATATCTGAAAGGTAGACTAAATTAAATATAAACTCTTCGTTAGAGAACCGGGAAGTCAAAAGATGATTCTTATCTGACAAAAATATTTCAATCTTCTTGCATAGGGATACAGACAGCTCTTTGAAGTACATTTCCTCGAAACAACCGCCTGACCTCAGAATGATACAACAAAAGGGTGTGCTCAGAACCCATTTCTAAGCACATGTGGCTAATATCCTGTTGTCAAATGACCATACTTTTATAAAATTGATGACGTGATCAACCTCTTAACAGAATCCAAATCCTATGACAGCCTCTCAGAAGAATGATATTCCCTATGAAGAAGACCATAAAACACTTTTACCTTTACTCTTGCGCGGAAGCCCTAGCGTGCCTCAAGAATTTCTGGCACCCCATCAGTACAGATGCGGCTGTGATGATGATCCCAAGACAAATTGAGTTGGTTAAATAAACAATGTCTTCTCCTGTTGTAGATGTGGTAAGTGGATGGAAAAATTAAAATTCTTCCTCCATTTCGGTAAGTCTAGCAGAACGCATGTAGTCTATGGGTTGAGCGTCATCCCTTACATCAGTTGTTTCGTTCAGTATAAGACTAAACTGCCCACTAGTCTTGAGGGCTGAAATCACTTGTTTTTTTATATAAATCGAAATATCATGGATAAATTTATGAATAGTATTGTTTGACAGTGATATTTGTTTGTTTTTCTTTTATGTTAATCATCACAAGTCTTTCGAGCCATGTCTATTGCTGTAACTTTTCTACTCTATTGCCATGTAACTTTTGGTGTTACTTTACTGGAGTAGTTCGTTAACTTGATTCTAATTTCACTTTTAACTTGTAGCTCGTTGGTTTTGGAAGCGTGAAACATATTAACAACCAGACATGTGTTTTGTTGATCAACTTTTATTTAATATGAAAGTCTTAAATTATTTAGTAACATTTGAAAGCTCTGTTGTTCAAGTGAATAACGACACATCCTGAGTTACACGATCGTGTGTCCAAATTTAACTAATTAAACCTCGCTCATCCAGAAGTGAGTCCTTGCCGATACTCGAGGCGAGTTCAACTGTAGTCCCGCCGCGTGCAGGCCAGAGAGGAAGGTGGCCTACCTGCCCTCTAGTGCCACACACTAAAAGCACACAGCTCAACAGCGCGGGTGATACGTAGAGTGTAACGTCACACTCTACATTGCTACAGGTTTTACCAAATCCTCTCCAATTGTATGTGGTTTGTTCTGTTTTTCAATATGCCAAACAACATGTTTAAAAGCAAGAATGACTTGTTAGACAGAAATAACAGCCTTATTTCCCGTGTCGAGTTGTCGCTTCAGCTGCTTTTCTTTTCTTTCAAAGAAACTCCCTTCTTTAGTTACTAAAGCACTATGTTTTGTTTCAAGGTGCCTCTTTAGGTTGTTCAACTTTAGTGACTCTTTGCTGAGTACTTCACCACAAACGACACACTGTGACTTGATTGTTCCTCGATCCGTAAGAAATATGAAACCCACTTTTAATAAATCGTCTTTATACTACGGCTCATATTTGGGGGCTATATAAATCAGAAAATTATAAAACCACAATCATCTGTTTGGTATACTGATAAATAACATTTCAACACTGTCATCATATCATATATCAAAACCACAGCGACATAATTTTTAAGAACTAGTAAGAAGCACAGAAATGACGGACTGTGTTTATTACAACAGCGTAGCTAGACAACTGAAATGAATACAGCAAGGCTTACGGATAAAGTTGACGAGGAGTGGGTGAGACGACTAGTAGTGGGGAGGAGCAATGTATCGATGAACCTCTTCCTTGTTTGCTAAAAACAATTTCTACTAGTACTCTTCAACCTGATTATCATGTTTTTATTACTGTTTGTAGAACCGTGGTTCTGAAGAGAATTATAATTTCAAATTAAGTATCTTGGTTGAAATCTTTAAATTCAAGTATTTTTAGGATTAAATTATGGCGACCCATCCCAAAAGCAATGATGACCCGCGTTTGTGTTGCTACCCATAGGTTAAGAACCTATGGTATAGATAATGAAGGTAAGTAGTTTTAAGCGAGTTGCATCTCTGAAAATTCTCTTTAATTTTCTGGTATAAAGAAATTTAATACTTTTTTTAATCTTTAGCCGAAAAATATATGAAATTAGTATTTTCCAACGTAACTTATTTTTTTTAAAGTATGGGTCTGTATAAATTTAAAAATTTGACCTATCTATTAATAGTAGTTGTCAATCTCGAGTTAGATCTACAAAACTGTTATCCAAAAAAAAAATATAAATTTATTTTGAATTTTTATATATTTATGGAGAAAATATTTCTTCTGCTTTTTAGTTTGACAGAATAGGGCTGATACTTAAAGAAAATAACATTAATGGAAAAATGTATAGTTAATAACACAAATAATGAACTTTTTGGCGTGAATACGAGTTTAAATTTGCTACCATACGAGGGCAATCCAAAAAACCTAATGATAACAAAATCAGGGGATACAGTTTGGTGTTGTAGTTTCGAATCTTTCCTCTACATCCAATATTAAATTATACCAAAAGATAGCTAAAGGATCAAATAATTCATTACGATAAGCGAGAACAGTGACGCATCGCGCGCGGTGGAGGGGAAAATATATCCCGTTACATAAACGTATTCACGTACAACACACGGCCGTGTCCATGACACAGCCATACCCCCTTTTTTTTCACCTTGATTATTTGACTCAGCTTCTAAATATTTTAAACAGAGTCCTATTTTTCTACAAAACGTTAATTGCTCAATTTACTTGTATCTCTTTTATTTAATTTATCTAATCTAGTATTATGTATACCTAGTACTATTTAAATCTAAGCTCTAATTTATTTTCACTAACTAATTTTTATCAATCCAGTTGTTTCGCCCCATGTATTTTTTAATTTCCCCGGTACCCTCCACACCTAGCACTCCCAGAGCCCACAGCTACCAGTGAGCAACGGGTGCTCTTCAGTTGTGGCGAGTGGTCCCCCTATCCGCCACCTGGGGAGGCGCCCTATCGGAGATGGAGCTCCAGCTACCTACTAGTGAAACCATTGGTGGAAGATCCTAAACTTAATCCATACTAATCTAATCCAATAATATTTAATTATTTCCCTAATCTATCATAGTAACTGGTTTATCCTAGAGCTAGCTTACATTACTCTAGTGTTGGACAAATAATTTTATACATTTCCTTGTGATATTCCTTACTATTACTTTAGTCCTTTCTTGTGCACATTGGCTGAATTTTCAACCATCCTTCTGATGATCTCGGAGGCTGGTAATCTGTCCTCTCCATCTTCTTTCTTGTTCCCAACAGTGTGGAGCTAGATTGCCTTTGGCTAAGATCCATTATCTTCTTGAATCATCTTCCCAGATTAGAGCGCCACACGCTGACTATTGGGTGAGCCCTCCCTTTTCTTCAGTTTCCTCAGCGACTGTAAACTCCAGCGACGGACGCCCTTCCAGACGCAATATGGCTAGTCTCATCCTATTGCTTCTGATTGCCAGTTTATTCTATCACTTGTAATTCTAGGTGCTTTTGTATACGATTGACACTATTTATCTACCTACTTCACTCAAACTACAATTAATTTTCACTCGTACTTACTTCAGAGGTATCTAAAACTCCACTTGAGTAATCTACACCTGATTGATCCTCTCTTTGTCATGTATCACGGCTAGCAAAAGCCCTCCTCACCAGCATTTACCTAACGTATATCTCTTTCTCCTCTTTCAACATTTTGTCCATTAAGATATTTAGCTGCTTGCATTATTTCTCATTCCTTATCATTGTCCAAACTGTCTTCCAAATGAAGCATTCTTCCAGCTCTCTCCTAATCTCATCATTTTCAGGGAATTCCAGAACCACATGATCTGGCGTTTTCAGCCCTCCACAAACATATGTTGGACTTTCCGCCAGCCCCTGTTTATATAAAGAAACTTTATATGGTCCCTTGCCAGTCAGGAAATGAACGAGCCCCTGAGAAGGATTGATAATTTTTGTTCTACTCTTTACGCTATCGACGGTATTAGTGAATATGTTCACCTACCAGTTCCAATGGTTTCCCATCTTTCTTGCCATTCCTCCTCAAAGGCCCTATCTATTCCTATCGAGGTTTCCGCTCCATCCTTAGTCAACCTTTCCACCATCTATAACTCCCCTCTCTTCAGCCAGTAACATGCAACTTTCTTCCTAACCTGAAGGTCTAATGGTCTTATTCCGAATACTGTTGTTAATGCAGCCGTGGCCACAGATCTATAAGTGCCAGTCATCCTCATAAGAACTTTTCTCTGTAAGCTGAGCAGTTTTTTTGCTGGTAGGATATTCCTCAGCTTGTGGGCCCAGGTGCTGGCCCCGTACCACACGATTATCACTAGTAAGGCCTGGTGATACGTACTTATAACCTTCATTGGGATGTGTAACCTTGTACGGCCAATACTAATGATCTTATGTATTACGATTAATGCCCTGGCACACGCTTGTTCTATATGTGCCTTGTAGTTCCTTTTCTCATCAAGGGTTATCCCCAGGTACTTAGTCGTGGATACTCTCTTGAGATTGTTATTCTCAATCCTAAAGGACGTATTTCTTTTTGATTTGCCTTTGAACACCATATAGTTGGTTTTGCTCAGCTCCATGCACAGCTTAACCCTCCAAAGCCAGTTTTTGAAGTCATTCAGTAACCTGTTGCACCTTGTCTCAAGCTCATTTCTCAACTTGCCATTTATGACTATTAACAGATCATCTGCAAAGGCCACAACTCCTGCTGTTTCCAGAAAAAAATTCCAAAACTGTTAGACCTTTTTACAATCCCACATTTTAAAATATTGGGCTATAGACTGATCCCTGGGGACACCCCTTCATGGTAACTTTTTCTATTTTCTTGCCAGGACATCTTAGCGTTGAAAGCCGATCTCTGAAATAATCCAGGAAACTCTTGTATAACCTTTTCGGGCATCATATCTTCCTGGGCGGGCCACCAGAGATTGTCGAAAGTTCCCGAGATATCGATATAAACACCCGATGTATATTTCTATTCCCCCTGAGCGATTATCTCTATTGCCCTGGCAATGACATCTTTGGTAGACCTTCCCTTCCGGATACCATATTGTTGCAGGTGTATCCCTATCCTTTCCCTATGTACGTCCATCCTCCTGAACAATATATTTTCCTGTAATTTTTCCCATTATGTTTAGTAAATATATTGGCCTGTAAGATTTTGATAGCTTCAGATCTTTGTCTTCTCCCCTACTGATGACCACCACTTCTTCCTGCTTCCAAACATTTAGGACCCTACCTTGGGTAAAACATTCATTTAGTAACTCAGCCAAGAAAGGTGCTATATCTTCCATCCCTGCCTTTAGTACCTTCGCAGAGATCCTATCTGATACAGGGATTTTGATGTTCTTTAGGCTCTTAATTATTTCCTTGACTTTGTTTGTAGTTAAAGATTCTATCTCTTCCTCTCCTGTCCGGTACTCCTGCTTCATTTTCCCTACTAGTTCTTGGTGTTCTTAGGTTTCCCTGACTTTTGTGTCATCAGAAAGAAGCATTCTCATCAGCAAGTGAGCCGAGTTTCCCTAACCTATTGTCATTGATCCATCTTCCTTAATCAAGTTTGATATCATGGTTGGAGGTCTTATCTTTCCTGTGGTTATTATAAATCCCAAGTGTTCGCCACCACTTCATCCCTTACAAAACGTTCCCAACTGGTCCTCATCTCCTCTATAAGTGATGACTCAAAGCTCCCCTTCTTTTTCCTGTAGATTCCCAGCAAGATTCTCCTTTCTTGCGCATCCATACATATTTGATTTATCTTTCTCGCCAGGTGAGATTTTCCTGGTAGTCACTACAACCGATAATTCCAGGGCTTGTTTGTCACCGCTCCAACTTCCCTCGTTAGAGGTATTGCACTGTGTATGTCTTCATCGATTTTCCTTGTTAGTTGTTTTGATATTTAATTAACACTACCCCTATCACTGTCACAGATGGCAGGATAAGAAACTGTTTGAAAATATTACAGCTAGTCCTCTTCATGTCGTACTTTCAAGTGTTCCACTCTGTTGCTTCTTCTTCAAGCTTCCCTCTCAATTTGAACTTTATCAGAGAGTGATCACTAGAGATGGCTGGTCCTCCAATTGCCATTTCCTAATTTTATCTGAAGCCCGACAATTGTATATCGTGACGTCAATGATTGTTTTGGCCCCAGCCTTAACCACATAAGTAGGAGGGTTTCTCTGTTTATTTAATACCTCAAGATGCAGAGCCATAATTGCTTCTTCAAGGATTTTCATCCTTTTATCTGGTATCAGAGTTGGGTTCCTCCAATCTTGCCTGATTGCCTTATAGCTATGCCACAGCAGCGATTTCACATTTGCATCAGCTGATATTGTGCAATACGAATTTCCAAAAGTTCTGGTTATCTTATTTATCAATCAATATATGGTTCAATCTTTTCCCGGTATTGAAAATACATATTTATACGTATGGAGCTTCCACCCCTTGTATTCAAGTACACGAAGGGCACTTTGTCAATACAAAATTGAAGTAATTTACTACCAGTTATATTTTTATTAAAATTTATTACCTCACTAATAGGGGATCCGTCCTCCACCATGACCCTTGCAATAACCGAAATGTACGGTACTTGTCCTCTTATAGTATATGGCTCATTTAGATATAGTATGTCCAGCTCTAATTCTTGGGCCATGTATCGTACTTCCTGAAGAACTACTGCACTCCTCATGGCAATTAATTTTTCTACTTTTAATTTCCCTTCATCCTCCTGAACTCAAGTATTTTGCCATTGAAGCATGGAACATGTGAGTGTAGCACTGTGGCCAAGGTAGGTGAGAGATGAATTCTACTCTCCCATGGGCTTTTATCATTTGCTCAAATAACATCCCTTCATCTTAAGTTTCATTTCTTCTTATTGCAATCCTTTCCAACAATATCTTGAGCTCCCCATACTCCGTAGGTAGATTGATGGATTTCAACTGAACTCTATCCTGGAGTCCTATAGCTGGAAATGTTATTTTCCTCCCCTTCTCATGTCCAGTTCTTATCAGTTGAAGTAGTGCAAATGGAGTATGTGTGGTTCTTTTATTTTTCTTGTTTCAAGGTTTCCTTGAAGTTCCCATATATATTCTTCCTAATCTCTCCTTTACCTACTATCTTGCTAAGGTTGTCGATTAATATTTGTGCCCTCTCTTTTTATTCATGCATGTCACAATCACCTGTCTCCTTGGAGCTACGTTTGCCCTTGTCTTCTAACTTTCCTTCCGATTTTATAAATTTAATTTGCTTCCTTAATTTATTCTTCTTTTTGCCTCCCTCCTTTTTCTCTGGTCCTCCGTTTACATTTTCGTAATATCTGACTCATCTCTTCCAGAATTTCCATTTACTCTTTTCCTCGTTCAATATTTCCACGGATTCCTTATGGCACTTTCTTTCTTAGTTCTTTCACTTTATTTCTCTTCCTTTTCTTCTCTTTTACTTACCATCCCATCTTGATCTCCTCTGAAACTGTAAGCTATTTCTTTATTCCTCCTGAGTCTTGACGGGGACTTATGTTTTTTTTGTAACTGTATTTGTTGATGTGTTTGATTTATCTCATCATTTTCCTCTGCCGTTTTTCTTAGTATAATAAATACATGTTCTAAGATATCAGCCAAAGTGCAAATAATGAACTGGATGATATATCACATTCACAAAAATAACACAGTATTTATTAGGAAAACAATATATTCCAACAGAACTTGCTGGTTTCACTACTTGCTTTATTTAATACTACTGAGTGATTTTTTATGGGCTATCCCTCGCTAACTAGTATGATTGTCTTCCACGAATAGTATTAGTTGAGATTGTGGGTTCCTAGGTGACTGTAAAGACCAGTCCTAGAGTTACAGACTCTCCCACAGTGTTGGCATAAGTGGTCTCCGATAACCGCTGGCTATTAGAGGGTTGACTATCCTATGATGATTTCGCTCTTTCCAGGAATCACGCTTGTCAGATTGGTGTTTTCGTCGTTGTAGTTCAAAGTGTTGCTAGCCTTCGTGGACAAGCCGGTGCCATGTTGGGTGATTGGTCGCTGTGGCCTCCCAGTTGTCAATGTCGATTAGGAACTTCTTCATGTTGGACCTAAGAACGTCTTTGTACCATTTGTGTTGTCCCCCAGGTTTCGTTGGCCATCCTTCAAATGTGAATACATAATCGGTTTTGGGAGTTGAGTTTCAGATATTCGGATAACGTGGCCTGTCCATCGAAGTTGATACTTGATGATCAACGCTTCAATACTGGTGGGTGGTATTTGCCTCTTCTAAGTCACTGATGTAAATACGCCGGTCGTGCCAGTTTACTTTGAGGATTCTCCTAAGACGACGCTGATGGTACCACTCCAGGCATTGTAGGTGCCTTCTGTAGGTGGTCCAATCCTCACAACCATAAATAATAGTTGGTATTATAATTTAGACTATTAGTAGTGTATCAACAAAAATATCAATTATTTGAAATTTTAAAATATTTTATTTTAAATAGTTACAAGTATTTGCGATATTTAGTCATTTTATAACAAACAACAAAATACAGGTCTATTTACAAAACAAGAACCCACTTGATTCATAATATCTCATACTCGGTTACTTAATAGTCACTACAAAGGATAAAAAAATTCTTAAAGAATATGCGTTAACTACTCAACTCTTGAGCTGCAGAAGGCAAATCCCAAAATAGTCACAAAGTTCAATTGTCCAACTTTTTCAGTGGTTTCAATACACGTTCAGATCATCCACAGACTTTATAGGCATCAAGCTAAGGTCTTCCGGAAAAGAAACTTCTAGACAGGAAAGCCTCTGAACTGGTCTCAACAGCTTTGAATTAGTAATCTTAAGCTAGATGGCTCTAATGAAACCATCATGCTCAGGAATAATTTCCTGTACCCAATATAGAAGCCAGTCCATTAATTTGATATTGTCATTTTAAATCAACACGAAGTCACTTACACAAACAGGACAATCTTCTTTAATGGATTTTACTCACTGTGTAAGCTGGCCCAAATGTTCTTACGTTAAACTTATTTTTTTTCAGTTACCGCTACTGATACAGTTGCCTTTTGTTGAGATTAACAATATCTATGTTTCCTAGGTCAGGCAATCTAACCGTGTGAACTTCCTATATTAACATTGATGGAGTTAATGATACCAGATCATCAGTGTTCTTTGACAATATGTGAGTGATGGGTTGTGAATTCATAGCGGCTTTGGCATCACACAGTAGGGTGAAAATTTCCTTGTATTTAAAAATAGCTAGCCCAAATATTTTCTACAACAGTATTTTTTAACCATTTTGGACTAATCTTTACCAGCAACCACCCCACCAATGATCAGTTTAAGGAATAAATTTTCAATGGATATTTCTTGTAGTATTGATGGTTAAAATATATTTAAATCAGACTCTCTAAATGCATTTGAAGCTACAATGATATTATACCCATATTCATGTTTGTACTATGGAAAGTCTACCACGGTGAGCTACAAGCCTGGAGGAAGGTTTTTGTGGAAATCACCGTAACTAGCTCAAAATGCACAGATCTATAAACAGCAAATGTGAAAAATCAAATCCATCCTCTTCACCTTTCAGATTGATTGGTGTACCCATATATATTCCTGTGATTTCAAAAACTATTGAATCACTTAATTCGTTAGCCAGAAAAGAAATGTATCCTATTTCACAATCTTCCCAACAGGCCTCCCTATTGTAAATGTAGAAATGATTGAACGGACAATTATCCTTGAAATAGGTGCCAAAGTGACGATACCTACAGAATCGTTCTGTGACTCCACTGATAATCCAATATAACTGTTCAAGAGAATGTGTATGCCCCTCTGAATGGATCAACCCTAGCTTTTAATATGAGTATGTCTCCAAATTTGAGGCAGGATTTTCGTAGATCTCCACATCTTTTGCGAAATACAACTTCAACTCATGGCCGAAATTTTCCTTAAAGTGGGTGTCATAAAATATGTCCAAGACCTCCCTATACTCGACTGACATTTCATACTATTTAAATAGTTCTCATTTGGTGGTAAGGGAAGCCTAAATTACAGATTATTACGTTCTTGTAAGAAATGGGGAAATATTCCCAGGCTAAGTTTTTGGTTAAGCTGAAATTTTGGGACTTTAGGACAACGCCATTGGTGGAATGTTTAGCGAGTGTATATATTGGAGTGAGTTGTAGTGCATGAAACTAATTTCTCCACCATTCGTAATGAATTATGGAGTCCATTATCTCATTTATTTATTTAAATTTGTTTAATTTAATGTGCTCAAGAAACTAAATCTATAAAATTGGCTAATTGTGATGTCACACCAAAATAATCATGTCCTATTGGCTCCACATTCACTGAAATGATGGCTGCCTCTCAATAAGAAAATAGGTATTGCAACCTATCTGTGAGGCAAACAGATGAGGTTTGAGCAAGAAAGTTTTGATCACCTGTTGAAGAAACATTTCTCGCCTGTTTTCGAATATGCATATTATAATTAAGAATTTTTTTTTCTTCGAGGTCATATTTTTGACGAGAATACGTCTTTAAATTTGCTACCATATGGGGGCAATCCAAAAAACCTAATGATAACAAAATTGGGGGATACAGTTTGGTGTTGTAGTTTCGAATCTTTCCTCTACATCCAAAATTAAATTATACCACTGGATAGCTAAAGGATCAAAGAATTAATTAC
>CABFWB010000714.1:119822-134555 GCA_902151455.1 Timema bartmani | reverse complement strand
ACCACTGGATTACTAGAGGATCAAAGAACTCATTACGACAAGCGAGAACAGTGACGCATTGCACATGGTGGAGGGGGAAGCGCCGCCATTTTGAGGTTAATATAACCCATTACATAAACGTATTCACGTACAACACACGGCCGTGTCCATGACACAGCCACACCCCATTTTTTTCCCATACTTAATGTTTCAGGAATGGTCATAAAGACGTTATCTCTCTTATATTATAAAATATTTATATTAAATTGGTGTGGATATGTTGTTCTTTCTAAACTGAAAACTTGTCTAACAATATTCAACATCCTTTTGACATGGCAGGTTGACATGCTACTTCTCCAAAAGCCTGGACTATTGTGACTATATTAACACGTATGGTTAATTAACTACTCCTGCATTCCCCACAGGCCATACGTATGTATATGTGGCCTTTAAGGACTGCGTTTGGTAATAATAATAAAAAACACAAATGCGAAACTTCGTGCAAAAAGTACTACACCAATGTGGTCTACAATATAATATGTATATAAATTATTATAATAATATATATTATTATAAATTATTATAATAATAATATTGATAATAATTATTATTCAATAATAAAAAAAACATACAATACTGCGTGCAAAAAGTTCTACACTAAAGTTGTCATGTAGTTTCGTATTTGTGTTTGCTACCGGTATTATTTTTAAACACCACGTGACATTCGCTACTAAACTACCCGCACTTGAAGGTGGTTGTCAGGGATGTGATGGTAACAAAATGGCTTCGATTACCGTTGCTAAACTACAAATAAAAGTTACCTATAGAGGAACGTTTTTGTGGGCTAGGCCCAACGCAGAGAACTTGCTTACTCCAAAGTTCCTGGAAAACTTTGATTTTGTACATGGAGATGTAATTTTGAAATTCTTTTAGCTCAGTGAATTCAACACCTTAGCTAAGATACACACTGGAATAAGGGCATAGTTATTTTGCTTTTTATGTTTTAATATTATTTCATTTTTTTATAAAGATGATCATGAAAATCCCTACCGGTTCGTTTTTAAAGTCACTCACAGTCCTAGCGACAACCAAGGTGAGGGAATGGCCCAGTTTGTCATCGCCATTTAAATCGTAATGATTACTTTGTTTTTTGGTTCTATGTGACATTGGTAAAAGGCTTGTCACATCCATGGCTACTGCTCAATCTAGACTCCTTAATGTGTTGTTATTTGACATACAATGGGGAGGCGGAGAGATAAGAAGCATTTGTGTGTTGTAATCGTTACATATTATACAGTAGAGCTCAAGGGTCAAGCTGGCTCCTGAGTCTTAGTAAGAGATACACAGGCCTTGAAGTAGATTTTATTCTGTCTAATAGTGGCCCTACATGATCCTCGCTGCTTAATCTATGATCTGAGATACGGTCGAGCAAAATAATGATATCCAGGTCTGAGCGTCACGATACTTCTCCGTCTCTCCTATGTGTATTATCAATTCATGGACCAAGTAAAGACAGTGTCTGAATATTTTGCTTCTTTCCTCGACGATATGAAAAGATATACGCCTCTAGACAAATTTCCACCTAACTGAAGAACTGAGTTACTTAATACTGGTGAAGAGGGCGTGAGTGCCTTTTACAGTCCTGCCAACAATTACTATGTTTTCTGGGTAAATGACACGACTCCAGACGGAGGGACCCCTTCCCCATGTTACGGCAACTGAAAGTGACATCACATATCTGATTATTTTTTTTTTGCTGTTTGGGTGTTATTAGTGGCCTCTTAACTTTGCTACTACGTAAAACTCTACACATTATTTCCCTGTTGGTATTAGAGCTTATTACCAAAATTTACTGAGAAAGGCTTTCCTTACTAGAATCTAAGTTAGGTTAGCTAAATTTAAATGAAATCCTCCAAATAAAAGAATTGAATAAAATAAAATAATAAATGAGCTTTTTCAGGAAAAAGCCACATTATAAAGACACAAGACATGGAAAATAATATTATTTTGCTCTGTGTTTTATAAAGAGATCAAAAGCACTTGACATAATAGAAAAATAATCAAATAGCCAACGTTATTATTTATGATTTTAGTGAGAATAACTTCATATAGATATCATATTCTGGTAGTTGAAAAGTGACTCCTGGACACAGGAATCGGTCCCGGGTTCTATTCCCATGTCCAGGTGTCATTTTTCAATTCTCAGAATATAATATAAAAAGACTTAAAGAGTCAAAGTTGCATGGGCCTAATATGTATTATTGATTTATGTAAGTTAATTAAAATTTATCTCGGTCAAAATTTCAACATGGCACTTTCTTTTACATGTGTAACAAATACTACATTTACTCGAAAAATTATAACGGGCTAACCTCATTTAGCCCGTACATACAAATAAAATGAAACTAAAATAAATTGCAGTACATACAAAAGTAAACGAAAATATACTAAATTGCAGTATATTAACTCACTATGTAATTGTTGCATAATGGGTCATTTGAATCCTGCCAAGCTGGAGGACTAAAAAAAGAATACGTGGACGGGGCAGCTGCATCTAGTTAAATGGCACACCTAAACAAAACTGAGTGACCTGTGTGCTGTCTTGGACTCTGGATAACTGTTAATTGTTGTTCTGGAAAATTCTGCGCCTGCAAGTAAACCACTACTTCCCCTCCACTCCTGAGACGTTAAATCCATTTATTATATAATGCAATGCCTCTCTTACTATTATTGTATTCCATTGCAACAACTTGTTGAACGAGAGTTCAGGAAGTTTCTGCTCAACGTAACCTACAAGCAGCGGTCATGATGGTTATTCTTTCGGTCTCACCACCTTGCCTCATATAATCATTAAATATCTGTTAAAATAATATTTTTAGTCTGTTAAAGTTTTGTATTTTTTTATTTCCATCATATGAGAAGCTTCAATGTTTGTTGGGTGTAGTAGTGTACCCTTTGCCAGGATATGTTTATTTTAAACAGAGTGTATTCCATATGACCACACTTGTCTATTACTCAACTATGTCCTTATACCTAGTCCTAAATATTTGGGCGACAGTCTGATGCCCTGTTCTATACGACCATGTCTCTAATGGTTTAACCTATTGTTTGAAAAAATGGGAAATTGGGTTAATCCATGGCGTCATTGTATGACCTAATTTGGTCTTTGGCTGTTATCATTCTTTAATTTGGCTTTGTTGTTCCACCCTCTTTGGTTGGTGGTCAACTTGTGGGTATGCTTCTATCCCAGAGGGGTGGCCCGCGTGTTTTTATGTTTATATTTATCCTGCTCCCTTCAGGCACCACTTGGCTCTTTAATGTTAAGAATCTTTACATTGGTGTAGTCTGTCTCTAGACTATTGTTGAGTGTTAACTAAACTATTGGATGATCAGGCAGCACTAATTAGGAATAAGCCTGCCTTAGCTTACAGAAGACCTATATTCATTATATCACTCTTTTCACTGTTAATTGACTAATATTTTCAGCTCTTGGAAACATTATTTTGGTTCATGTTACTCCTTTTTGGAGTTAACCAACGCCAGCAAGTTCAGTAAGCAGTTATCTGTAGCTCCATAAATACGAACTCCCTAGATTTATATTTGTTCAATGTCATTATTCAACCATGATTACCACATATGAGCCTAAAAGCCATAGGGCTAGAGTAGTGTTGATTATTGTTGCTTAACCATGACTTAATTTAATCCCTCTGATTGGTATTGCTTCAATCCAAGCATTGTTGTTTTGGTTGAGTGTCATTTTAAGGTGCCTCACACCAAACACGGCAATTTGGTAACAAGGTTTCTAGTTAGATTGTTTACGCCATACACTCAATATGGAAAGTGGGGAATGCCTTCATGTCTGTGAATGTGTAACTATTATCTTTTGTTTTGATTTTAATAAACTTATTTGTTAACATGCATTTCTCTCTTTTGCTTGACAATGCACGATAGCCTACCCTTGCTTAAATTATTTGTATTCATCACCATCATTATTAATAGTAGCCAGGGATAGGGTTTCAAAATAGTCAAATAAATTTAATGCCTGAGATTTATGAGTATAGCGAAACTTGATATTAACATGTCACTTTCCCAAAGTAACTCAGAAAAATAATTTAACATCAAAATTTGTTTTATAAAAAATAATTTAAAAAAAGACAAAGTGTATATAATTTAACACAAAAACATTATTTAGAATAATTTCGGGGGTATAATAGAATATGCCATAAGAGATCGTAGTTTGTCACCTGTTCCAAGTGTATTGATTGAAGAAATTTGTCAAATATTATCGAATTGGGCTTCCCTTATAAACGGTAAGTTACTCGAAACCATGTATGGACAGGAACACATGTGTGATTATGTTTGTATCCACTAGTTGTTGTTGACAGGAAAGTCAAAAATAGAGTACTAGCTGCGACCATGTTTATATCTGCTAGTTGTTGTTGTCAGGAAGGTCAAAAATAGAGTACTAGCTGCGACCATGTTTATATCTGCTAGTTGTTGTTGTCAGGAAGGTCAAAAATAGAATATATAGAATATGAACATGTTTTTCTTTCATAACTGTTTTTCCAAATAAGTTTGGATTTATATTCTATGGTGAAGCCATATTAATTTATACATCGGATGGTGAGGTTTCAACATTTCTTTAGTACGTGATCCTCATATACATTTACATTGTGTAAAAATCGGGTCCTACAAATCACCGTGTAGCTTGCATAAGACAGCCATTTTAATCCAATCTATACATATTTTTTCTGTAAATATTAATAATTCAAGAAATTAATCAATCTTTTTAACTTTATATTTAATTAATTGATGCAACTTGGAGTAAATATAGTATTAAATTTGAGATTATGCTTATATTGAAAACGATTTTTAAAATATTTTAAATGCTAATTTTTAATCTTATTACTATTCCAAGTGTTGAATTAAATGAACATTTTTATTATATGCATGTACTTCAATATTTTTTCTGTATATTAATTAAATTAAAATTAATTTACTAAGTTGAAATACATTGAAAAAGTCATGAGATATTAACTCGTACATGGTATATCACATGCTTAAATTGAGTTTATTAATAAATTCGATCTCTGTTGTACACCATCAAATAAAGTGCGACCACATTTTCACTACAACAGTTGTCGTTTGGCAAGAAAGCTCCTCCACTACACTCAACTCCACACCCTCGTATTTACCCTCCTAGAGGTATGCCTTACACTACATTCAATAAGAACGTGAGGTTAGAAGCAAGGAAGAAATGCTGGATTCTTTGTACATTCTTTATATATAGATTCTATCTTGAGGGGGTGGAGGGAATACAATCATCTAAGGAATTTCCTATCATAGAGTTGTCGTTGTATCTGGGAATGACCAAGAATATATCCCCTTTACAAGGGCTGTCCATCTAAGCGAGAACATTTCCAATAAACGTGGTATCCACTTCTGTTATGACTTGCAATCTTATTTTATGAAATATATGTTCATATGAAGGCATATACAGAGCATATCATCATCATCATCATCATCACTGAATGATGGTGCACTCCAATCTTTTAGATATAAATGTATTATTATATCTGTTGGCATGGGGTTTTTCATGTTCATTTACTTTAAACAAACGTTTTACATTCCTTGCAAGCAAATGCTGACCAAAATTGTTCAGGCAAAGACCAGTTGAGTACAATTATGTTGAGGTAAGTTTCTCATCATCAATATTGTAAGTTATATAAACCCTGCTAGTAAAAATTATTATTCACGTAACTATAGAACTGAAGCGTAGATTTTAGATAGATTTTTTGAATCTCACAATTTTAAGTATTTATTTCATTACTAAACATTCAAAGCTATTTTTAAATAAAATGGAAAAAGCTATTGTTCAGAAACTAATATTTTGGGGCATCTTAAAAAATAATTGTAACATTACTAATTGTTGGAAATAATTGCAGACCATTAACGTGGATATTGTCGAGATTGATAAACAACTGATACGATACAAACGGGGCAAAGGTTAGTTTATCCTAATGATTAAGATTTATTTAATTTTAATATTTAAAAAAAGAGCTCTAGAGATTAGTTTCAGACTGGGAATTTATTAGGTTTTATATAATAAGTATTTTACACGTTGATTTAAAAAAAACATTTAATGGTGGATAATTGAAAATAGATTTGTTTATATTTGTAATATTTCTGAAAACATATACTGATTTTGCTCAAAATTGCTATCGCGGGACTATTTTACATGATAATAAAGTATATTAATTCTTCTAAAATTATTTAATTTAATGGTAGCTTATTTACGACAAATTATATAAAAGATGAAACTTCTAAAAACTGACGATAAGATTGAGTTCAAAATGGGTATCTGGAACTAGGTTTTAATTATAAGTAGAACTAAATTTTAATTTTTACAAATTATAAATAATTATAAGGTATTTGACAAATATCTTTTGGCAATTTTGAAATTAGTTAAAAATATTTTGAATTTGATTTAAGGTTTATATATCAAAGAATTTTTATTGTTTGGTTTATTATTATTATTATTATATTTTTGTTTTATGAGTGAACCATACCTAAATGTTATTTACTGAAAACCTATTTTTGAACATTATCCTCTAAGCTTTAATATATAATATGAGAAAGTTATTGTGATTATGTTGTACCATTTAATTAATTTAGCCTTAGGGTAATTCATGTCAGTATGGAAGAGTAGACATTAAAAGGTGCAATGCAGCTATTAAGAAACACTTAAGATTAAACTGTTTTGTGCAATAGTCAGGAAGCTGTTTCAAGAAATTCGAAAATTTTACTAGAGACTAGTATGGAAATAAGTTTGGAAGTAAACGCTAAAAAGACTGGATATACTATCATTGTTCACACAAAAAACATAGATTGAGGACGATAATTTATAGACTACTTCGAACAACAAATCATTTGACAAAGTTAATGAGTTTTAATAAATATGTACAAGTTTAACTAGCAATAATAATATCATAGTGACAGTTAGGAAAATATTAAGGTTAGGAAATGCATTCTATTAGTTGGTCAGTAAATTGTTGACATCTTTCCTGCTTTCAAGGAATGTAAAACTCAGAAAATACAAAACCATAATTTTACTGGTTGCTCTCTATGTATAAAAATGTGGTGTCTTACCTTACGGTGAACGTTGGAAATTAATTTAGGTTCTTTGGAAACAAGGTGCTTAGGAAGATATTTAGTCCAAAAGCAATGAGGCCTTTGGGGATTGGGGAATGGATGATTTTAAATAATGATGAGTTAAATTCCCTGTACGCATCGCAATAGGACATTTAAGTTTCATAAATTACGGTTAGCAGAACATGCTGCGTGAATGGGTGAATCTAAGTCCATGATCAAGGTATTGCCTGGCAAACCTATTGGAAAGAGACCATTGGGAAGATTTAGATGCAGATAAGAGGGTTATATTAGAATGAACCTGAAATATATAAAGTACAATGGAGTAGACTGGTTAGAACTAGCTCGAGACAGGCATATGTTGCCTACTTTTGTAAGTGCGGCAATAAACTTTCGAGTTTCTAATGCCAGAGAGTAAGTAAGTAATTAATTGGAGTACTTGAAGTAATATTATTAACATGTTTAAAAATTATTTTTAAACATTGATCGGTTGAAATCATTCATACATTTAGTATTATATTATCAAAGCATTATTTAAAAATTATAATAAAATATACTAAACTAAAATAGTAATTAAACGTAGCACAATACCACTGCGAGTGGTCTCAACCAATCGTCAAGATAGTAATTAAATTAAAATGGTTGGAATTCATTAAATAAATAAGGTAGTATATTAATATACAAAAGGACGAATCCACTTATCGCTGTATTTCCCCAACAGAGCTCTTCAATGTTTCCAAAAATGACTGATGTGTATTTTGAACCAATGGACATAGAGCCTTGAAATTTAAAACTAAGACTGGTTTTTGGAATTGGAGGTGAAATCTTTTGAGTATTTTTCAAATACCATCCCTAAAGAGGGTTGAGAGAGGCAGAATGATATTGTACCCAATTACTCACTCATCACATTATTTTCACAAAATCTGGTCATGTAAACGTGAAATTTTGCCTTGAATTATAAGGTATTGGGATTGTCACATAATACCAGAAGAATTAAAATTTTGAAATTTCAAATCTGACACTTGTGAATGGGGGTTCTAGAGTTAGAACTGAACTTTTTATGTGAGGTAGAGAAACAGATTTTGGCAATACAGATTGAGATACAGCTATAGATAACCAAATAGAAGTAAATAGGAGAAAAGGATGTTGGGCTGAAAGATGAAAGAGGTGAATGGGCAAACCCACATTTCAACAATGATACATTTTTTGTCCATGCCAGGAAATGAACCCTGTACCTTTATCTCACTAGACAACAAACGTGTCGTAATTCTGAATCTATCCAATCAGGGATAGACAAATGTTTAGTCATCAAAGATTAAATAAGTTTTTAACTATGTATATGGGTTTATCAAAGATTTTAATAATATTACAATTCATTAAAAATTCTGAATTTCAAATTTAATTAATTAAATCTAGTTAAATTAATTTTTATTTTTAATTAAAAACATTATTTTGAACCAAAGTAAATCTTTTCGTTTATTTTAAATTTTATTTTGTGTTATTTGCCATTATTCAACCGGAGCCACAGAAGTTTGATTGCAAACTTATACGTGGGACAGCGATTGAAGGTGAGGCTGAATAATGGAGAAACCAACATTGTAGAGATAGGAAGAGGAGTGAGGCAGGGATGCTGTATGTTACCCTGTCTGTTCAACTTGTATGGAGAGACCAACATTGTAGAGATAGGAAGAGGAGTGAGGCAGGGATGCTGTATGTTACCCTGTCTGTTCAACTTGTATGGAGAGACCAACATTGTAGAGATAGGAAGAGGAGTGAGGCAGGGATGCTGTATGTTACCCTGTCTGTTCAACTTGTATGGAGAGACCAACATTGTAGAGATAGGAAGAGGAGTGAGGCAGGGATGCTGTATGTTACCCTGTCTGTTCAACTTGTATGGAGAGACCAACATTGTAGAGATAGGAAGAGGAGTGAGGCAGGGATGCTGTATGTTACCCTGTCTGTTCAACTTGTATGGAGAGACCAACATTGTAGAGATAGGAAGAGGAGTGAGGCAGGGATGCTGTATGTTACCCTGTCTGTTCAACTTGTATGGAGAGACCAACATTGTAGAGATAGGAAGAGGAGTGAGGCAGGGATGCTGTATGTTACCCTGTCTGTTCAACTTGTATGGAGAGACCAACATTGTAGAGATAGGAAGAGGAGTGAGGCAGGGATGCTGTATGTTACCCTGTCTGTTCAACTTGTATGGAGAGACCAACATTGTAGAGATAGGAAGAGGAGTGAGGCAGGGATGCTGTATGTTACCCTGTCTGTTCAACTTGTATGGAGAGACCAACATTGTAGAGATAGGAAGAGGAGTGAGGCAGGGATGCTGTATGTTACCCTGTCTGTTCAACTTGTATGGAGAGACCAACATTGTAGAGATAGGAAGAGGAGTGAGGCAGGGATGCTGTATGTTACCCTGTCTGTTCAACTTGTATGGAGAGACCAACATTGTAGAGATAGGAAGAGGAGTGAGGCAGGGATGCTGTATGTTACCCTGTCTGTTCAACTTGTATGGAGAGACCAACATTGTAGAGATAGGAAGAGGAGTGAGGCAGGGATGCTGTATGTTACCCTGTCTGTTCAACTTGTATGGAGAGACCAACATTGTAGAGATAGGAAGAGGAGTGAGGCAGGGATGCTGTATGTTACCCTGTCTGTTCAACTTGTATGGAGAGACCAACATTGTAGAGGTAGGAAGAGGAGTGAGGCAGGGATGCAGTATGTCACCCTGTCTGTTCAACTTGTATGGAAAGACCAACATTGTAGAGATAAGAAGAGGAGTGAGGCAGGGATGCTGTTTGTCACCCTGTCTGTTCAACTTGAATGGAGAGACCAACATTGTAGAGATAGGAAGAGGAGTGAGGCAGGGATGCTGTATGTTACCCTGTCTGTTCAGCTTGTATGGAGAGACCAACATTGTAGAGATAGGAAGAGGAGTGAGGCAGGGATGCTGTATGTTACCCTGTCTGTTCAACTTGTATGGAGAGACCAACATTGTAGAGATAGGAAGAGGAGTGAGGCAGGGATGCTGTATGTTACCCTGTCTGTTCAACTTGTATGGAGAGACCAACATTGTAGAGATAGGAAGAGGAGTGAGGCAGGGATGCTGTATGTTACCCTGTCTGTTCAACTTGTATGGAGAGACCAACATTGTAGAGATAGGAAGAGGAGTGAGGCAGGGATGCTGTATGTTACCCTGTCTGTTCAACTTGTATGGAGAGACCAACATTGTAGAGATAGGAAGAGGAGTGAGGCAGGGATGCTGTATGTTACCCTGTCTGTTCAACTTGTATGGAGAGACCAACATTGTAGAGATAGGAAGAGGAGTGAGGCAGGGATGCTGTATGTTACCCTGTCTGTTCAACTTGTATGGAGAGACCAACATTGTAGAGATAGGAAGAGGAGTGAGGCAGGGATGCTGTATGTTACCCTGTCTGTTCAACTTGTATGGAGAGACCAACATTGTAGAGATAGGAAGAGGAGTGAGGCAGGGATGCTGTATGTTACCCTGTCTGTTCAACTTGTATGGAGAGACCAACATTGTAGAGATAGGAAGAGGAGTGAGGCAGGGATGCTGTATGTTACCCTGTCTGTTCAACTTGTATGGAGAGACCAACATTGTAGAGATAGGAAGAGGAGTGAGGCAGGGATGCTGTATGTTACCCTGTCTGTTCAACTTGTATGGAGAGACCAACATTGTAGAGATAGGAAGAGGAGTGAGGCAGGGATGCTGTATGTTACCCTGTCTGTTCAACTTGTATGGAGAGACCAACATTGTAGAGATAGGAAGAGGAGTGAGGCAGGGATGCTGTATGTTACCCTGTCTGTTCAACTTGTATGGAGAGACCAACATTGTAGAGATAGGAAGAGGAGTGAGGCAGGGATGCTGTATGTTACCCTGTCTGTTCAACTTGTATGGAGAGACCAACATTGTAGAGATAGGAAGAGGAGTGAGGCAGGGATGCTGTATGTTACCCTGTCGGTTCAGCTTGTATGGAGAGACCAACATTGTAGAGATAGGAAGAGGAGTGAGGCAGGGATGCTGTATGTTACCCTGTCTGTTCAGCTTGTATGGAGAGACCAACATTTTAGCGATAGGAAGAGGAGTGAGGCAGGGATGCTGTATGTTACCCTGTTTATTCAGCTTGTATGGAGAGTGGATGGTCAGGGAAGTCCTGGAGGGACGTGGCAATTTCAGGATAGGAGGACGTGTCATCAACACAGTAAATGATGCAGATTATCTAGCATTGCAATAAAAATGAAGAAGAGATGTAGGAAAAATGGACCGGCTGGTGGAGACAGGTAAAAAAATATGTCATGGAGGTAAACATTAGGAAGTTAATAGTTATTCTAATTTATAAAAAAATAACCTTTGAGAATTAAATTGGAACCCAGTAGTTTCACAACATAGAGCAGTTGAATACCTAGGAGGTGTGCTGATAATGGTTACCTACTGCACCAAGGAAATTAGGTTGAGTATCGCCATGACCAAGGAAGCTTTCAACAAGAGGAGGTTACTGCTGACCAATAAGTTGGATTTGGAACTGAGTAAGAAACTAATTGGATTAGAAACTTTGACTCTTAGGAATGTGGAAAAGAAACATTTGGAGAGATTTTAAATGTTGTGCTAGAGAATACTTGAGAAGATCAGATGGACATACAAAGTGACAATTGTAAGAGTGCTAAGGAGAGTGGGTGATAATAGAACCATTTTGGTACTGAGCAAACTGAATCGGACACATCCTTAGGATGAACTGTCTTCTCCATGACGTCATATAAAGCAAGGTTGAGGGAAAGAGGAAATTAGAAAGAAAGAATACTTAATTTATTTGATTACTTGAAGGTAAGTATAAATTCTAAGGGCTGAAGGAAGAGACAACGGACGGGGAGCATTGGCAGTTTAACTTCACTGACAAAAATAATAACCATGTGGTAAAACAAAGTACCTTAAAATTATAAAAAATATAATTATATTTATAATAATTCAACTTAAGAACTAATGACATTTTGAACTACAATAATATAAAAAACATTTTTTTAAATTTTATTAAGATTTTTACTAACTTATAAAATAAAATCTTTACATTCTCATTCAAGATATAGAATGTTGGCTATTTATATATTATATAAATATTTAAATGAAAGTGTTAAATTGATGACAAAGGTATTTTTTGTATTAATTTTGCGCAAATACAAAAAATAACATTGATATAAATAGTACAAATTCAAAGTTTTAGAAGATTTATTTGATATTATTATTAATTTGATGTTATTAAAATGCTTCAAGCGTTAGTAGAGAATATTATCTAAAAGCATATCATATATGTAAAGTGTGTCAACTATAACGTAAGGTGCTTCAGCCTCCACCAATAATTAATTCCTTTTATGCTTCGTTAACTCAATATGAAGATTTTCTCAGATATCATTCTATGTAAGCAAATTTACACATTGAACATTAACTATATATTATATTTAACTATATATATATATATATACATATTAAACTATCTGAATGCCCGTTCTTCGCACAGGATATTGTCTTAATATTTATTTTTGGATGAAAATGAGGAATTTTTGTTTGAAGCTTATTGGCATGGTTCTTAGCGCTACTCGAGAAACACCACGAGTAGGTGACCATGTATCGTTTCTCATGGGGAGTTTTATTTTCAGCAGGCCACCTTGTCTACTGCCTGGGGCGTTATTAGCTGATCGTGGCTGGATAGGTCTCCCCCTCCCAACAACCCACCACCACACACTGCCCCGGGCCGGGCCCTCTCACTCACACAGACACTACAAACAACACAACATTCAACAAAATATAAACTACAGACCTCTACCGTCTCTTGGAGTTGCATATTAAAACGTAATTACATATTTAATTAATTGTGTGTATTAATTTTTTTTCCACCCCTTAGAAGCCCCTACGTGGCTAAAAATAATTTGTATACTCTCTCGAAGGCATTATTAGAAAAAAGCTTATTGGATTATTACCCTCTAAAATATATATATAGAGAGAGAGATAACTATTTATAAATAATTTAATAATCATTGGAAATGTTTAGTTTTCAAATAATATTTAAAAACATCAAGATTAGGTAAGTTTGTATCTTCTTTTTTATTCCCTTCTCCTTATTTTATATACTACTTTTCTTCTACGATGACGACATATTTCTGTGATTTTTCACCATCTACAAACCTGAGAAAAACCAATATTATTTCAAATTATTGTATAAAAATATACCATAGAATTGCAAATTAAAAAAAACTAAACATTATAAATGGAGATACTTCAGAGAAACTATATTATTATTTACGAAATATTATATATACATATATATAAAATCATTTTAATTTGCAAACTTGTAAACAGCTTATTTGTATTAAAGATGATTGATTTTATTTCATACTATTGGAAAGTTTGTGAAAATTTGTATTTAGTGAGATAATAACAATATGTATAAAGTTACCAATATGAAGAAATAAAATTAAACAAAAGATAAAATGGATATTGTTGCTAATGTGACACATATTTGATTAATAAGTAAATATAGATAGATATATAATTGTGATATCATTATAAGATGAGGAAGGTGAATGTACAGTTTTATTCCTCTTGATTATGATTCGAATTGATTTAAGTTGGGACAATGGGACATCAAGTGTTGTTTTAACAGGGATTATTGTATTAGTTTGGCGTGTTGAGCCAGTTTCTAATTGTCAACACGTCGAAATAAAATAATAATCCATTTAAGTTGTTTAATTTTTTAAATTCACAATTTTATAACATATATTTATTCTACAATTTGAAATAACATTGGTTTTCCTCAGACACGAAGATTGTGAAAAAGGACAAGGAAATAAAAAAGAAGATACAACTTACTATAAATTATTATTACTCCATACCAAATATACATGAACGTTGTTAGAAATCAAGATTAGGGTTAAAAACAATGACAATTGAATCAACCCTATCTCAAACATAAAATAAAAAATATATAGTCATTAATTTTTTTATTCTTTTAAAATAATGTTTATAATAAAAATACAATTTTACGGTATGTAGCAAACTATTAAAACAAAAAATTGTACACACTGATAAGATATATGTAACTATTAATTATTTTACAGCTATATGTTGATTTATTAAATTTGAGTACAATACTATCATTTTTCTTACGTACAGTGTTCGCTAGACCTCAGTTCATCCCACCAATCGTTCGTTTTACTCGTGTCGCAAGTTTATCTAGCTACCCTTTTTGTGTGTGAACTGGTAAGTCGCACGTACCTTTGTTTTATCTGCCACCAGTAAGGCTGGAACTGATCTGTCAAGTCACTCCTGGACAGTTGCAAGGGTGGATGTTATAGAGGTCGGGAGGTCAGTTTCTTGATAAGGCTGGAACTGGTCTGTCAACTCACTCCTGGACAGTTGCAAGGGTGGATGTTATAGAGGTCGGGAGGTCAGTTTCTTGATAAGGCTGGAACTGATCTGTCAACTCACTCCTGGACAGTTGCAAGGGTGGATGTTATAGAGGTCGGGAGGTCAGTTTCTTGATAAGGCTGGAACTGATCTGGCAACTCACTCCTGGACAGTTGCAAGGG